>JALIZH010011954.1:0-144657 GCA_030522465.1 Rhipicephalus appendiculatus
AGGAACGGTGGTTGCTGCTCGTGTTCCCCACTTCGTCGTCATCTATTGTTGTAGTCGTCACATCATATAAAAGGTAGTTTACATTCCATAAGTACCTAGGTCGAAGGACCACATTACAATGTTACTGAGTAGCAAACCCTTATATAAAAACATTTCGCCAGAAAGGGAACTTGAATTTTGCTTGCACAAAAGAAAATTACGTTTTACAACAAACAGACTCGAAACTTCACAGAATTTTTGATCTCGCACTGTAGTAATAAATGGTACACCGCGCGAAACATTCACTTTACCTTGTGTTAAAAAAGGAGTGCGGCACCGTTCGAAGGACGAGAAAGTACAGAATTGATTTATCGGTTATTTAATGAGCACTATAGTGCAGCGTATTTCGAAAAGTATTTCTGCTCCTCTAAAGAGAACTCACGCGCTCCGTGTCATTTTGTTACAGGTACGCCAGTACAACCGACCCATGCATCGTTCTGCCCTCGGGTAAAAACTCGGGCCGAAACGCACACCGCTTGTACGACACTCAAGGAAGCTCTCCAAGCTCAACTGCAGCAGCTCCTTGACCTGCGGGCAGCTCCGCATGCTCAAACGCAATAAAAAATCTCGCGGAGCTCTCGAAACAGTGTCGTGTTCTTGTTATTAAAAAGAGGCGGTAACAACCATACAAAAGGCAGTCAACGGTGAAATCACATGACGTGCATTCTGGTGCACAAGGTTTCGCATCACCTGCCTTGAGTAGAGAAGCCAGCGGGGCGGTACAAGGGTTTGGAGCGTTAGCACCGAGCCACTGCAAGCGGCCAAACGTTGCCCAAGAATTTATGCTTCCCCTCTACCCCCCCCCCCCCCCCCCCGCCTTCCGCTTTGCAACACCTCCAGAAGGATCCCGACACACCCCCAACAATTATTTAAGACCAACCCAATCCCTAGACAGGCACTCATGCAACCCCCCGTTCTGGTAACTCTCCTCGAAAGTCGAAATTCCGAACGAACCCCCGAGGTTGGCTTTACGAGCACTGGTTTCAAGCGACAAGCGGCCATCGCAACCCGTTGAGTGTCGGAACGTCCTCTCTGTAGATAATTCAGAGGCAGGGGTGCGCTCACCCCCGCCCCTCGTTCTTCTGGTGTACCAACACAAATTGCGGCTGCACTTTGCTCTGGAAATGTAAATGACCGCTGGAAATTACCTTTAACACGTCAACTTCCCAAATTTGATAACAATGACAGATTTATTTCTTGCAACGGTGCCTTATCAACGAGTACGAGTTCAAACCCTTTTAAAAGAGCTCCTTCTGCGCCACTTTCAATACAGTTAGTTTGGCACTACGCAGAATGCCTGAATTCGATTCCGGCTCGAAATTTGATTTTTATTCTTTGGATCCGAAAGGACAACGCCGACCCCGGTGTTCTTGTCACACGGGCTCTTTGTAGGGACTGACAACCAATTTTTATAGTGCCTGTTTTCTTTAATGCAACAGAAAACTTACCGGCCAGAGTGTCTAATTGGAGTGGTGACGCGGAATACACCGAGAAATATCTTTTTTTAGATGCGAAGCAGCTCTTTGACTAGCCTGTGTAACGCTGTCCCTCCCTCCGTGCGTACGAACGCGCCGCAACGCGCTCCCCTCGCCGCAGGTGTTGGAGCGGTGCCAAGTAGGTCACGCCGCAGCTGTGCGTTGACGTCACGCTCCCCTTGCAGTGCGCGCTGACGTCACTCTCTCCCTCGCCTGCCGCGCGCTCGCCGCAGCTGCCGCCTGACGCGCAACGACAAGACCTACGCCAGCCATCGCCTCAAACGAATCTTCCAGCGCTCACCGCAGCACCCTCGTTAGCGCCGTTCAACCCGTGACGCCACCCGTGCGCAACGCTGCTGCTTCGCATCCCATCAGGGTTCACCTTGGGAAGATGGTTTTGTCTTTTTTTTACAGAATTTGTCTATCTGCAGCGCCGACGAAGTCGCACACCAACACATGCGGTGAACAGTGCACGGTGGGTGAGCGCGATGGCAGTTCGCGTTCGTGCATTGCTGTTCATTGCGCATGCGTGAATGCCGCGCGCATGCGCCGGAGCTCGACATGGTTCTAATAGTTGCCGAGAAGGCAACGCCGCTTCTGAGTTACAACTCCGCTTACTCCGTAATAAGAATAGAATAAATCGGGGATGCCTGATAATATACAGACTAAATTTAAGCATGAATGGTGGTGCGCTTATAAATAGCACCAGGCTGCGATCAGCCCTCCGAACGACTCCTACACGCAGCGCCAAGGCTTGTCCGCTAGATGACGTGACGGGCCGGTTTAACTTTAGTTTTACAGCGAAAACTGTTATGAGATCACGACAGCAGTTTTGGTGACGTAGTTGTCCGCCGCCGGTGTCAGGCCCTCTGCGCGGCAGTTGAGTATTCTGCCACAGAGCCACGCCGGTGCTTGTAACCCCTTTGCAAAAAGATCCTACACAGGCGTCATGTCGGACAAGAAATAGCGTTAACGTATGTAATATGGCGTAGAAGAGTAAAATAACAACCAGGGGTCACAGAATGCAAGTTACCCAACGAGTGTGTGGTTTAAAAGCTTCTCGCCCACTGCAAAGTTTTCAGCCATAGTTCTTCATCGTCATCAGCCAAAGTATCAACAAAACGCGTATAATGCCTTAAAGACGCATAGTGGGTGCTTCCCTACTTGACAAAAATATTATTTATGGCGTAGTGGATACCTTGCAGATGTCCAGCCTCCAGCATTTTTAATAATATCGCGCGAGCGTCGACCGCACGCAGTATCAGCGCCTTACAACGGCGATAATCTGCGAGACTGGCAGCAGTACGCGCAGGCGCACGAAGCAGCGCTAGCGCAAGCGTCGTCTGCCAGGCTGTTTCTTTCAGGATGAAACACTCCCTTTCTTTGTTAAAGGCGCCCGGAGTGCGCACAATCGCAGATAGAAACGTCACGAACGTTTTGCTTTTTTTTTTTATTTCCACGTTTGCGTTCAACAGCATGCGCTGCTGCCAATACTAGCACCTTCTTTAGGTGGAATAAACTGACATTACTTTTTTTTTTATTCAAATTTCCCTGCGCATCAACTTTGAGCAGTTTCTTTGACTGTAATCACAGGAAAGATCAAGAGAACATGAATCGGTAGATCACGGTTTAAGTTGTGCGCATGGTTTTGTTCACACCGCTTTTGTTTTCCTTTTTTTTTTATCGAAGGAGACTAATACAGTCATTGTGGTAGGGCGTGCATCGTCCTGAAAGGAACAGCGTGGCAGACGACGCTTGCGCTAGCGCTGCTTTGTGCGCCTGCGCGTACTGTTGCCGGTCTCGCAGATTATCGCCGTTGTAAGGCGCTGATACTGCGTGCGGTCGACGCTCGCGCGATATTATTAAAAATACTGGAGGCTGTACTTCTATTAGTTGCCCCAAGAGAGTTCGGAACGGGCTCTAGAAAAGCCGCATATTCCAGCTTTTGATGTGACTGCCCTGGGCGTTCCGCGCAGGCACAGCGTTTTTTTTCTCATTTCACGCGATAGTGGTTACGGACACCGGCGGCGGCGGCAGCAGACAACTACGCCTCCAAAATCGGCTGTTGTTTTGATCTTGTAACAGCTTTCGCTGTAAAAACCCCAGGCCTGCCGGAACGCGCAGCACAGTCACAGTGAAAGAATGACGAGCGGACTTTCTGGGTTGTCAACTCTCTTGAGGCAACTAATTCACGTATACTTGCAGGATATCCACTACGCCATAAATCAATTTCCTTGAAGTATGGAAGCACCCACTATATGCCAGTATTCGTCATTCTGAGCAGAAGCGAGTTACCCGCTACACATAATAAATGCATCATGTGCACATTGTTGATGCTGTGGCTGATGACTATAAACAGTTATGGCTAAGCACTTTGCACTATGCATGCCCTTGGACTCTGCTAATTCTTCATACGCCACATGTCGAATATATACATAATGCTTCTAATTATTTTTCCTTTTTGTTATTCTTTTATTCGTTCTAATTTTCCTTGTTTCTGCGCGTTTCTTCAATATTACTATCATGTTGTTGGGATAGCCGGCTCTAATGTAGCTTACCTTCCCATCGTTTTGCATATATGAATTAAAAAAAAACTTTGTAATTGGTGGGAAGCTTTAAACCGCACACTCATCATGCAATTCGCATTGCGCGAAGCCTGGTTGTTGTTTTGCTCTTTTACCGCACTATATTACACATGTAAACGCGGTTCCTTGCCCGACATGACGCCTGTATAATGGTCTTCTTGCAAAGGATCTTAAGCACTGGTGTGGCTCTACGGTAGAATACTCGACTGCCACGCATAGCGGCGTAACCGTTGGCGGACAACTACGGCCCCAAAAACGGCTTTTGCTGTGATCTCATAACAGCTTTCGTTGTAAAAATATATTCAGGGTCGCATGGGAATTGAATCCGGGCCATCTGCGTAGCAGGCGAGCGTCCTAGGGCACTCGACTGCAGTAGTTGTCACCCACCGGTGTCCGCAACCTCTATCGCGCAAAATAAGGGGGGGGGGGGGGGGGGGGCTCAGTCCGTCCCTCCTTCCCGCGTCCCACAACACCACAGTCCATGCGCGTCTCCTCCCCCCTCTCTCTCTCCTCTCCTACGGTTCCCCCCCGTTCTCTCCTCTAGGAATCCTCTACGGAGCGGCGCGCGACAGGTGGTGCGACAGCTGCATACTCAGCTGGGGGGCACCACGGTGTAAAAATGACGGAGCGCGCCTCATTCTCTCTCCTGTGCAGCGCCGCGATGAGTGCTCGGGCCGCTGCCGCGAAACGAGAGCGGCGACGTTTCTCCCGCTCAAGCTAACCATCTCCCCGCTGCTTCGCATCCACACAGGGATCCCTTTAGCGGGAGATGGGGAATTTTTTTTAATGGTTTGGAAGCATTCAAAGACCAATTCACATTACGTGAAGCCAAGTTGTTATTAGATGTGAAGCATCTTATGGCGAAGCTTAATCCGGTGGTGGTGGTGGTGGTGGTGTGCCGCGTGCCCACCCTTACTGCGCATGCGCAAACAGTTAAAAAAAATTAAACATAAAAAACCTCCTCTCCCCCTCTCTCTCCTCTAGGCATCCCTCCCCGCAGCAACCACACCCACACTGCGCATGCGCCTCCCTTCCTCTCTCTCCCTCTTACACTCCCCCCCCTCTCTCCATCCCTGCCCGCGGCGTCTAACTCCCCCCTGCGCATGCGCGTACCCCCTCTCTCTCCTTTCCTACGCTCCCCCCTCTCTCCTCTACGCATCCCTGCCCACGGCGCTCACACTCCCCACTGCGCATGCGTGTCACCCCCCTCTCTCTCCTCTCCTACGCTCCTCCCTCTCTCGCCTCGCGAAGCCGACGCAGGCAGCGTCTGCTAGCGAGTTTCTTGGTTGAAAAAACCGACTGCTCGCGCTGCACAACCGTTCACTGGCCATCCCGTATATATAGCAATGGATCTTGACCTCCAATGTGGTGCCGGTGGGAGGTTTCTCCTGTGCGTTGTTGAACAATAAAAATTCGCAGCGTGCGCGTTGACTAAAAGCGGAGTGCGGGTCTCTGTGTCCAGTCGGAGTCTTCTGTCTCTCATTGCCCATTAGCAGCGATTGGCATGTTCTAGTAGGAAAAACTGCTCCATCACTGCCTGCTTTGCGCCTCCCCAGTTTTCTCTCCTGCGCAACGCTGCGATGAGCGCCAGCGTCAACGCCGCCGCCAGTGTAAGCGTTAGCGCCCGCTGCTTCACATCTACACATGGTTCCCTTTAGCGGGAGATGGTGTAATTTTTTTTACTCTTCTAATACGCTCTATTACACATGTTAACGTGATTCCTTCCCCGATATGAAGCCTGCGTAGGTTCTGTTTGCAAACGATTTCCAAGCGCCGGCATGGCTTTGTGGTAGAATACTGGGCGGCCCTGCAGAAGGCCAGGGTTCGAAACCTACTCTCTCCGAGATGTCTTCTGTCGCTTTTTTTTTTTCTCTCTCTGCTAATATCGGGCGACAGCTGTTACGGACACCGGTGGCGGCGGACAACTACGGCGCCAAAAACGGCCGTTGTTATGATCTCATAACAGCTTTCGCTGTAAAACAACGAAATAAATATCCAAGATCAGATGGGATTTGAACCCGGACCCTCTGCGTGGAAGTCGAGTATTCTACCTTGGATCCATGCCGGTGCTTCAAACTCCTTTGCAAAAAGGCCATTTACAGGCATGATGTCGGGCAAGGAATCGCGTTAACATGTGCAATATAGTGTGGGAGAAGAGCAAAAGAACAACCAGGCGTCACACACTGAATTGCGCGACGAGCCGATCGTTTAAAGCTTCCAACCCCTTACAAAGGGCTCAGCCATAATTATTCATCGTCATCAGCCACAGCATCAACAAAGTACACATAATGCCCGACAGATGTGTAGCAGGTACGTACCTTGTTTCTCAGAAGAATAACGAATAATGGTGTAGCGGGTGCTTCTCTGCTTCGCAAAGGCTATGATGATTTATGGCGTAGTGGGTGTCATGTAAGTGTACTTGCATTAGTTGCCCCAATAAATATTTTATAAAACCACTCAATTCTTGGCCAATCCCCCACAGTGGGTGTGCGCCATAGTTAACAGGCGAACAAGAACAAGTCTACAACGGGATCTAGAAAGACCGCTCTTGCAGCTTTCGCTGTGACTGTGCTGCGTGTAGCGCGCAGGCCTGGCGTTTTTTTATGTGACCTTCAGGCGCAACTTAAAAATTCAAATTCCATTCAAATCGCGAAAAAGAATGATAAAATTTCTCACTATTATTCGCAGTCCTACCCCTTCCACCAGTGTCTTGTGACACTTCGCATTAAAACGCTTTTGCCGACTCTGGCACATTGGTTGAGTGTACCGTGCAGGTAGCATATACAGTAACTCGATGCAGTTTAGCATCCGTGCGGCCCCTACGTGGTCACCTTGCTGTATTGACTTTGCTCTATCATTTTTTTTTTTCCCCAGAGGATCCGTGGCTTGACTCCTGAGGTGTCGCAACACCCCAGTAAATTTATTTAACTCTTGCCTTCAGAGTAGTCCGCAGCGGTGAGGGCATCCCCATAAAACCCTCGTTTTTTTTTTTTTTTTTTTTCTCTCTTTCGAAAACAACTTTCACAATAGCAAAACAATAACGATCATTGTCAATAAACAATCGCCTACAAAGTGCACGCGTCGAATACGTGCACATTTAGCAGACAGTTTGCACAGCGCATTGAAGGTGCAATGCGCTAAGTTTCAAGGACGTGGCTAACCAAAGGCCAAACTAATGGCGACCGCTCGCAACGCGTCCTTTTCCGCACAGCCACCCATTATAATGCCGCGCCTCGCTGTCTACTAGATGTAAAATGAAAGCCTCGTCGTCATGTCTTCATCAGTTCTTTTACTTACAGACACAGCGCTTCACAAAGGATGGAATGCTGGCTTTTTGCGCTCCTAAACCACGAGACGATTATACAAGACACGCCGTAGTGCCTGCACGCGCGCGCGGCGTGCACGTGATCCTTATCTGTTCGTAGCCCACATGCGGTGTAGTACAAGGTCAGTTCGATTTCTCTAACGACCACTTACACTAAAATTTCTAACTCGAGGCGCTCGTGTTGTGCAATTGTTGTGCATTCGTAAAAAAAACACTCTCATCGAGTGTTAGTGCATGGAGAACGTTGCCTTGAACAGCTTTTCCTATGGCTTTTAAATGTAGAGGCGTAGCCGGGGCGTGGCACACCGCGAATGCAGGTTAAACACGTGTAAGTGCCGGTCGCAAAAGTTAAATTCCCCTTCTTTCGTTCAAGTTAAAGAAACAAAAGACACGCGGGGCAAATGGCGACTATACTGTTCGAAGGCGAGCTCCAAAGAACGAAACTTTTTTTTTTTTTTTTTTTTTTTTTAGTGCTCTACGACGCCGCACAATATCGCTGTTTTTTTATAGGTCTCTTCACATTTCGCTGCTTATATTGGTTTGCGACGTTAAAAATAATAATATCCGGGGTTTCACCAGCCGAAACCACGATATGTTTTTTAGGCACGCTGTAGTGGAGGGCTCCGGAAATTTCGTCCGCCTGGTGACATCGCGCAGTAGGTACACGAGGCTCTCGCATTTCGCCTCCGTAGAAATGCGACCGTCGCGGCCGGGTTCGAACACGAGACTTCCAGGCCAGCAGCCGAGCACCGTCCCCACTGTACCACCGTGGCGGCCCGACATATACGCGCTTCCTAACAAAAAATATGCGAATATAGACATAGGCGTGCGCACGCACGCAGGGGGGCGGGGGGGGGGGGGGGGGGGGCATAGTCAGCCCTATACATTGACATGACAGGTAGGCGGGGCGCTGCGACGAACCCTTAGCCCCCCCCCTGAAGAACTCGGCGTACGCCTATGAATACAGAAATGAGAGGTCGCATATCAAGCGTAATTCTGCAGCAAAGGGTTATGAATTCATTATTGTCGCGCGCTTTTTATTTCATTGTTTACAGTCTTTTGATCAACGGCTCCAAGCGCGATAGCGCGAGATAGCACCAGTCGACGATGAGTGACAGCTGCCTCAGCGTGAGCCCGGGTGCTACATCCTTGACCAAAACATCATGCTCAGTGGCATAGGCGTGCGCAGGGTTCCCCTTCAGGGGGGGCGAAGGTTCATCGCAGCGCCCCCCCCCCTATTAAGTGAATATATGGAACAGAATTTGCGCCCCCCCTCTCTTAGGGAACTGGGGGGGGGGGGGGGCTCTGCCCCCCTCGTGCGCACGCCTATGCTCAGTGGTACCTTCATTACTGCACATGGCACGAATGTCTGAGACTACTACCGCATACGCAAGCAGTGTGAAAAGAAGGGTGCTACTAACCTGTTATTTGATCCCGTGGCGCAGACAAAGGTATATTCGATAACAAGTGTTCGTCGCGCGATGAAGTGTGGGCTGTTTTCTCGTCTCCAGTCGCCGTCGTCCGGGCACGACTCTCCGTTCGCGAGCAACAACTTCGGTAACGCCACGCCGATTTCGGTGGAACACATTCGCTGTACTGAGCGTTAAAAAACTCGTCGGCATGCTAGTAAGCGAACCGTTGCTGCCTTTTAAGATCAAGGCCCAACACACCGTACGCGTCCAAGCGCAACTGCGTTTGAACACGTGCTCACAGAAAACGGTGGCAACCTTGTACGATCATAACGGCCGATTAGGCGTTCACAGTTGAGCACTTTATCCTACTGGAAAGCCGCAGTAGGCGTCACGATAGGTCGTCTGCCACGTAACCAGTGGCGCGCTCAGAGTCGTAGCAAGAACTTTTCTTGGGGGTGTCGCAGTGTCGCTTCCATAATCAAGATCAGGCGAAACGTGGTTAGATGGCGATGGCAACTGCATGCATTGATGCCAAAATGCCTAATAATATTTTGCAGACTCTAGTTAACGCAATAGCATTAACGAGAGTGTGTCACAGATCGATATTCCGGTGTCGACATCGGCGGCGTTGTCAGTAAGTAAAGAATTGCGATGGAAGCGAAAATGCATTTCGCACTACGTTGCGGAAGGCTTGGCACAACGAAGCACAGGCCCGTCGTCGCTCGTATTTCCCGTCGACAGACAGGTCTAGCTTCGAGATGCGCGGCTTCCTCCTCTGGACCCCAGATATTATTATTATTCTCCGCGGGAGTATGCACTTTCTTGGGACGCCCCTTTACTCGCTGGACTCGACCAGGCGCAGCCAGGCTATGCTAAAGTGCATGAAAAATAGTTATTTTTAGGGACTCTTTCTTTTCTCTCTCTCTATTTCTTTCGTTGATGTTCTACCTCTCCTTTTTCTTTCTGCATTTCTTCCTCTGTACTTCTCTTTCTCATTCTTTGTGCTACGCTTTGCTCTCTTCCCTCTGCCTCACCATCAGATCTCTCCGCCTCACGCTCACTACACCCCCCTTGCTGTGCTATACTACACAGTTAGGTTTGCTCTGCTAGTGTGCCTGGACAGCCAAGTGGTAGGACGCTCGCCTTCGGATCGCGGGTATACGAGAGTTCAAATACCGACTCTATTTTCTTCTTTACCTTTCTTTCTCTCTCTGTACCCTTTTCATCCATCAGGGTGATTACAGGCCACGCCGTAGCGGTGAGTAGTGGGATTTGCCCAAATTTTGTGGCACATACCTGTTCACGATAATGAGAGTTTTTCGGGCACGGTCACACATTTTATGCCGAGCTAAAGCAGCTTCGCTGTTAAAAAATAATAATGAGTGGTTTGAGACGCAGTGGAACCCAAACATTCTGCTTCACAGTCAGCCATTCTACCACAGAGCCACGTGTCCTTGAAGCTGAATCAGAAAACACCATATGCAGACGTCACATCGGGTGAGGAGCTTCTATGTGGCATTGGACCAATGCCATTGGTGTAGCGAAGGGGAGTTGAGGGGGTTTCAAACACTTCCCTGAAGTTTTGAAATTTTGCACCCACATACAAATGCACACACGTATCTAAAGGGTGATCGAAACCCCCCCTTCCGCCACAAAACAACGGCGGCAAGCCGAAGACCCCGAATACGTACGAGATAATATTGGGGCACGGGAGAGCCAACGGCAGATGCGAGTAGACCCTGAAGCAATGGAAGGCCTACGCCAACAATATCATATGCCTGTAGCTCTACGAGAGGTGGGAACGCTCGGTCTCAGCGCGAGTTTCCGTCTCTGTAGCTTGGTCATCCGTGTCGTGTCCGTGAGTCAGAACCTGTCTTCTCCAAGAATCAGCCTGGAAACAACCTAGCACCACCTATAATAGTTAAAGCTTAGCAACAACCTGGAAGAAACCAGATTAGCCTTCAGAATCGTCCAGTTTCACTGTGTCAAGCCTTTCACGGTTTAGTGCAAGCTTCGCCAATTTATTTCTTATTCTTTCTAGTTGTTCAAGTTTTTGTGAGCTTCTTCAGTACTAATCTCATGTTGATGGCATAGCCAGTTCTAACATAGCCTACCATTCCGTGTTTTTCATGTATAAAAAACCCCACACAAAATATTCCGAGATCAAATAGGCCAACACAAAATTCAATTACCTACGAGGCACACCGCGATAATTTTATTCAACTAAGGTTCTCTTAAGTTCACCTAAATCTAAATATTCAAGCGCTTCTGTATTTCACCCACTTTGAAATGTAGCCACTATGAAAAGGACCAAATTCGTGACCTCAAGCTTAGCAGTGTAACAATATTAATAATAGTTGGGGTTTTACGTCACGAAACAACACAATTATGAGGGATGCCATACTGAAGGGCCACGAAAATTTCGACTACTACCTGGGGTTCAATAACCCTTTGAGGGCGCTATGTACACAATTGTGTACATCATTTGTTTTTGCATCAACTAAGAGCTAATAACGAGTACGATATATCGAGCTTTGGATGAACTAAACCTCCCGTATAATAAATGTCTTTATTTAGTTCAGTTTACTATTGCATGTGCCCACTTTGCTGAAGGCACTACTACGTTCGAAGAGTCATTTGGCTTGCCGCTTCCTGCGAGCCATGTGAAAAGTATAATTTTTCTTTGCTCAAAATGGAGAGAACTAAAAATGAACTAGCAATAATTATTAGCCTGAGATTTCATTCTATTTATGCCCGAAGAGAGCATGAATGACTTCTGGATGAATAGATATTTAATTGCCATTTAATTAGGATTAGTTACTATAACACACATAAATTAACATATTGTGACATTATTTGTGTTCCAATACTAAATTGAGTGCCTTGAAATAAAGTTTTATTGATTTGACACATTTACAGACAGTTCTTTATCGGTGGCATCTGAAAGGGTAAACGTACACCTAAATCTAAATTACATGGGCCTCTAGCATTTCACTTCTACCCAAATGTGGCCATTTCAACCCAAAGATTGTGGGAGCAGTGCAGCACCACAGTAGAGCACAAGCATACAAACTTCTGTTATGGTTGGCCGTATGTACCCTGCTGCATGCAGTGAAATATTTGCTTTGTATCACAGCCCTGTGTGCTGTTTGAGAATGTTTTCTTAATGTGTTCAAAAGGCAACACAGTTCCCTTTATCGAGCTCACAGGTGCAGTTGTACTAGTATAATTTTTTTTCACAAACTGTCAATAGCCCCCCCCCCCTCCTCCCCTCCCAACCTTCATGGCATATTAATACAAATAAGTTATGCTTTACACAACCCTCCAAGATGCTCAACTCGTTTTTATTGGCTGTGAAAACGAAGAAAAAAAAATCATTTACATTTTGAAACAAGGTTACACAGCTTGCACAAAGGCATATTCCATCTTTACATTAAAGTATGAGATGATGAAATCTGATATGGATCAGACTGTGCGTCAAAAAAGAAACGCGACATGCTTGTCGGAAAACATTACATGAAGTCCAACTTATGCAACACTTTAAAACTTGCAGCCGGGCATGACAGGCCTAATGCTTCTTTATGGCAGCGTCAATGTCATCAATTTGATTTTTTAATGCGTTCCACTGATCCAGCTGAAGGCAGATGCCTGAAAGTGAGACGCACAAAAAGAGAGCACGAGTTAGACTTTTAATCCCACAAAAGTTCAAGCATGTCATCAAAAGTATTTCCATGCATGCCATCAAAAGATTGGGTGGCTCAATCACTGCTTGATATAGAGTTCTAATGAGCTGTTAATTCGTGTTTCTTATAAACATCATACAGACAAGAGATGTGCCTTGATAAGGCTAAATGCAAAAGCATACTTCGTTTAGCATTAAGTGCACCACAGACTGTTTTCCCCTTTAATCTTAAAACAAACCACCATACGTATATTTTGTTTTCACATGAAAATTCAATTTACAACGTGGTGCCACATAACATATGGAAGCCCAAATGTCGGCACAAACAAACCTATGTTTAGTGCACGGTGTAAGAATATACATACACAGGTGCTGACACTCTCCCCGCAACGCGTTGAAAAGCGCAATCCCAGCGTCCAGATTAGGTTCGGGCCGTTATCAGTTTTCCTGCAGCTTAGTCAGTGCCTTCTTAGATGGCGCTACAAGAAAAGAGGGGTCAGTCATCACAGCAATGCGCCAGCTGCTGATTCTGCGTCCTTTTGCTGGACATGTGCAACCGCACTGTATTGAAGCCAGGCGTTTTTGTTCACGTGCATTTCATGCTCTTCTAATGGACGAAGGTGGCATCAAATTGCTGAGCGGTGTCTCAAATGAGTAGAAACGTGTTTTGTACATAAAGTGCCGTTCTGACTATCGGACTTGTGCGGAGCGTGTCCCTCTCTTCAAAGTGCCGTCCGACAGTGATTGCCTGGAGCAGTGGCGCCGTCCAATTCCGAGGGCCTACTGACCATGTCTGCGCAAAGCATTTTTCAAAGGACACGATTCCGACCGCATATCGCGCGGAGTTTAAGGGAAGGGTGCTACTTGACATGTCAAAGAGGCACGTTCTATCTATGAATGCCATTCCCATCTAACTTACGAACTGTTGCAAGCACCTCACATGGCCAAGTAAACCTAGAAAGCCAACCCGGAAGAGAGAACCTTCTTGTGCAAGTGCCCAAACAATGTTGTCAGGAAGTCAGCAGCACCGATGCGATGCATAGGCGTGCGCAAGGTTCCCCCAGGGGGAGGGGGGGGAAGGTTCGTTGCAGCCTCCCCCCCCCCCTTCTTAGGCGACTAAGGGGGGGCGACTGCACCTCGTGCGCACGCCTATGATGCGCCGCATCGATGTTAATAATATAACAATGCAATATAAATATATAATAATATATAAAAATAACGTAATCCCAAATAATATTCCAATCAAGGGATATTAATAATTGCCGACTGTTTACGCTCTAAAACCACTATCTGATTATGAAAAACGCCGTAGTGGAGTGCTCCTCACTAATTTTGACCACCCGGGGTTGTTTAACATGCACCTACATCGAAGCACACGGATGTTCTTTGCATTTTGCCCCCCACCGAAATGCGGCCGCGGCGGCCAGAAAATATTTTGATGGAGGGATAGCACGCTGGCAAACGTTTTTTTAAGATTATTTTTTTTTGCATGAATGAATGCCTCGAAGAGACGAAACTACAAGTGCGCACGAGAGGAACTTTATGGGCTTTGAGTGCTGCCCGATCGATCCGTTTTGACGACATTCATACCCTGCACGAAGCATTTTCATGTAAACGAATCCTTAAACCTGGTAGACTTTTCATTTTAATCTGAAATAACAAATTTCCTTTGCACTTTGTGGTGTTACTCACACCACTATGAGCGAAAAACGTTGGGGAGGCAAAGGAATTTCATGTCGCCAACACCGCTTCACTGGGTCTGTTGATCGCGGCGCCATCTATTGGCTCGCAGCAGAGTGCGCCCGGGAGACCGAACATGCTGTGGCCGCTCAGACGCAGGCAGTGTAAACACCTGAATATTCTTACACCGTGGTTTAGTGTTAAGGGAATCTAACAGAAAAATGCATGCAGAAGACTGGCCCCTTGATGAGTTAACTACAAGGAGTATTACTTTAGGGAAACACAAGCATAAAAAAATTTTCCTTAATTTAGTTTGAAGGTACAAACTTTTTTTATGCCCTGCAAAATATGCAGCATCCCACGTACCGAAGTACTATATACTTGAGAGCACTTTCATACCTTTCACTCAACCACAATATTACAAGGCTGCAGTTTTAATCTGTACTTTTCCATTTAAATTTCATTTGTACATGGCAGCACTGAAGGAAACACGAACAGTGTGGTGTGCTGTTTTCATTGTGCTCTGACCTTGGTGGCAATAAAGATATGCTAGAGTGGTTCTTGATTGTATCATGGATAACTATTGGCTTTTTGTTACCGTCCGTGCAAGAACCGCTTTAAAATAAATGCAAAACAACAGAGAATCCAGCTGCCGCACTGTTCGCGTTTCTTTTAATTGCCATAGTACACTTGAGTACAAAGAAGATCAGGAAAAATTAAAACACTTTACTTCTTGCACTGCTATACAATATAAACCCCTGATTTAACATAGAAGACAAGCAACTTAGAAAAAATCACAAAGTTTAGAATTGGATCAAATTTCACAAACCTTTTTTCCCCGGTTTCAAGTCCCCATTGCCGTCCTCATAGTATTCCCGTATGTCAACCATGACTCTCCCTTTGAATTCCCGCACAGAGACGTAACGCTTTTTGGCCAGCTGACAAGAAATAGAATAAATGTTTTAGACAAATATACGAAGTAATCATACTTGATGGGGTTTAACATGGGCAAAACTAAGATATGATTATGAGGCATGCCGTAACGGAGGGCTTTGGAAATTTAGACCTCCTGGGGTTCTTTAACGTGCGCCTAATTCTAACTACACGGGCCTCTGGCATTTTGCCTCCATTGAAGTGCAACCACCGTAGCCAGGACTGAATCCAACTTTCAGTTTAGCAGCCGAGTACCATAACCATTTGTACCGGCACATGGCAGCAAACAGCTAGCATAAGGCCTAGTGCATGCAGAAGATAGGCAATTTATCAACATAATGTTTCTTAAGCATATGAAGCAAATTTCATCGTACATTAAAAGAATCACGAAGAAAAAAATAAAAGCCTCCATGCCATTACTCATTTACAAGTGTAGTGATGGTGGTTAAGTGGCATTAACCCCTTTCCCTACCGAGGACAAGCTGGGCTCGTGCACACAGTTTGTACTACTCCCGGCCGAAAACGAGCTGGGCTCTTGCATGCTGAAAGAAGCGTTTGTAGGTGCTGCAGTTAAGCGACTCAGATTCATTTTGCAGAGTTCGCCATGGGTTGGACCGATGGTGCAGTAAAATATTTTAAAGCGCTTTAAGCACGCATCTTGGTCGATAAGGGGCTTGATTCTGGTAACTGGGATTAGAAAATGACATCCTCCTTTGTGCGCGAGCGTGCCTGCAACTGCTCTGTTCAGAAAAAAAGATGCTTCTTTGCTGAAGGTTTCTGGAATGAAGAAGAATTTCAGTTCTCCTGCGAGGATGCAGCAACTACACAGAGCAGCGTATTTCCACTAAATAATCAGACAACGACCGCGTGTCGATGTATCTGCAGTGACACTGATAGATGTGGTGTCCAATGTTTGTTCTCACGGGCTCACTTTTCTCTGCAATTTATTTTTTAATTTCAAAGACATTTTTTACACCGGTCAGGACACTTTCCGTGGTGCAATGTAGTGAAGCCAATCCTCTGCATATTTTCAAAAAAAGTAGTTTGCTTGTATCTTGTGAGTAAAGTACCTTTAAATAGTTTTTTTAGTTGTTTCAAGACACGCAGAATGAAATGGGCAAAAAAAAAAAATGGATATTGTATTGCTTTTGGTAAAAAAGAACATTCTAGGGAAAGAAAGGAAAGAAGTGTAAATTCAACGGCTTGTTTGCTTTGTTAAACACAATATTAATGAGAACTAATAGACAATGATGCCAAGGAAAGTATAGGGGATGTTATTAGAAGTAATTGCACTGTAAATGTGAAGAAAGAAAAGTCGACAAAAAGATAACTTGCCACCGGCAGGGACCAAACCTGCGACCTTCGAATAACCCATCCGATGCTCTACCGCTGAGCTACAGTGGCGGTCATCCCTCTGTCGACTTTATAGAGAACACATGTGCATTAAACGTGGGAGCATAAGTCAGCGCCGACTGTTGCCATTACGGCGAGTGTAGAACACTCTTTTTGCCTCTTGGCTTCGCGTAGCACGTGACCTTATTATGAGCTGGCAGCTGCCTAATAATCCCTCACATACGACCTGAAGGCATCAAGTTTGCCAGAACGAGATCCTCACTATGACTGAAGGAAAGAAGTGTTAATTCAAGGGCTCGTTTGATTTGTTAAACATAATATGAATGAGAAGTAACAGACAATGATGCCAAGGAAAGTATACGGGATGTTATTACAAGTAATTGTAATGTAAATGTGAAGAAAGAAAAGTGGATGAAAAGATAACTTGCCACTGGCAGGGACCGAACCTGCGACGAAAAGTTACCGAAGTAGACGAAATTGTCTTTTCGTCCACCTTTCTTAGCTTGCTGCTGAGCAAGTGTAGCGAGTGCAAGAAAGAAAGCCCTTGGTTTGAAACCCAAAATTTCAAGATGCAAGCGTTGAGTAAGTGACCAAGGTCACCCATTACATACCATAAACATGCCATCTTCATTGTCCCCTGAAGATGTGCCACCTTTGCCCTTGTTGTCGGCAGCCTTTCCCTTCTTTTTGCGGAGGATTCCTCTGCGATAAATGAAAAAAGAAAAAAAATTCTCACGGCTATTTTGCAGCGGCGCTGTGCACAACGGAGAACTTAATTTCATTTCTGGTTCGCGACCTAACGTAACATGACGCAGGCACTGTGAAACGATCATGCACAGCACTCATTACGAAGATTCAGGCCAAAGTAATGCAAGTAGTTTTGTTTTCAGTGTTCACTGTTCGTATCATATCGGCGTAATTTTTGCTCTAAAGATTTACATCAGAGCCGAAGTTACCTTACGAGCCAGATTCGTAGCGACATGACACGGTAATCACGAGCAATTGCTCATAGCAATCGTTAAACGTAAAAAAAAAAAAAAAAAAAAAAAAAAAAAAAAAAAAAAAAAAAAAAAGAAAGAAAGAACAATTTCGCGTTTCTATCGATGAATGCTGTACAATGCCTGGTTAAACTATCTACTGCTCTTGAAAACGCGTTACGCATGCAGCGCCGTATTTGAACTTTTCGCGGCGGAGCAGTCTGACGAGAAACAAACGAACAAAAAAAGTGCGGGGCGTGTCACAGCGGCGGTACGCTTCCTAAGCCATTTTCTGCCTGTGCAGAAGCCAGCTGCCACGTACACACGCCAAACTGGCTTATTGCACGCCAAAGATCAACCCGGCGTAGCAAAGATAAAACAATATCGGCATTCCTCAGAGGAGCGGCAATCGCTACTTACGTCATCAGGACCGGAGTCGGAATCGCTGTCCGATTCAACCTTTGACCTCTTCTTTGACGACATGGCGAGGACTACGCGTGACTAGGCGCTTTCTCGGCTATCGTGAGGGCTGACTAGTTGAGCAAGCTACCTGCGAAGTAAAAAAAGAAACGAACACGGAAACAACTCTTACCGAGCGTTGAGGAAGTAACACACAATATTCGTGATCCACTGATACGTGACGTAGATATGATACTTAGTTACGACGAACAATGCCTAAAGCCGGTACGCTTTACACACTTCGCCTTAAATGAACAACTGGGAGCGTTGCACCGTAACCGCATACCGTTAAACAGGCGATTTCAACACCAGGCTTAGGGTTCAAACTAGGAGCGAATGTTCACAGCCAAGACAGCTTTAGTGAGCTTTTGGGAACGCAAACGGCAAGGGTAATTTCATTCAACTGCTTTGCGATGCGCACTTACCCGCAGTTACGACGATAAGTGGGATGTAATTGTCGGGTACCCCAATCACTCCAATGCCGGCAAAGCGCGGCGAGGACAGAAACAATTGTTGGTAGCGCTGACGATGGAGCTGCCGCACTTCGAGCGAGCACATTGTTTGTCCTGGTGAGACTGAGACTGCGCCCACGAAAGCACCAGCGAATACGCACGCGAGTTCTTCGCGAGAAACTTAAACTTGAAACCTAGATCATCCGTCCTTCCATCTGTGTGTTGTAGAATGTTGTTTTCATTCATTCCATCTAGTACGTCCCACTGCTGTCACACAGACCTTTATTGTGGAGATTGCACTTGACCTCCTCATAGGCTTTGTCTTTGTTTCTTCGTAATGTGTGCGTGGTACTTGAGAATTTTAACGCGAGAGCGTTAAAGAGCTTGTCCCGCAGAAATTCCTGTGCCGGCGTCGTTGGTTGTGAGCGAAATATTATCATCTTGTCCGTGACCGAGAAGTCGGGAAAGGTGATAAGTAACAAAAAACTTCGGTTCGAGTGAGAGTGGAACCCAGGTTGTTTGCATGGCAAGCAGGTGTTCTACTACAGAGCTCTGATAATTTCATTTAGTGGAATGAGTGGCAGAAGCGTTTATCACGCCAGGCGTCAAAACATGTGATTTGCGCAACCAGTGGATGTTTAAAAGGCCTACCCACGTGCCTACCCATTACATATGCGCTCACACATATTCAATCCCAATCAGCTGCAAGAGTATCAAATTGAGCAGCTACGTAGGTTCACGTGTTGTCTTACGAACGAGTAGTGGGCCCTACTCTGATTAGCAAAAGAAGGAATTATGGTGTAGCGGGCACTCAACTGTACTTGCAGTAGGAACTCTGGGATAGTTTGAAACGGTCAATGAGCTTCTTCGATTTACCAAGTCCCGGACCAGTCGCCGGCGGCCCGCGGACGCCTCGGCTCATAGGTAGCTACGTCATTTGCTGCCGTCATCACGTGATCCAGAAGTCCCGAGTTGGTCCCGAGCAGCCGCGGGCCGCCTGCGCGCTTGATGCTCGCCCCGTGGGAGCCCGCGTCCGATACGGCGTCTGCTACGCCGACTGCTCCGTCCATGGCTGCGACACCAGGCACAACGCCGACGTAATTCCAACCTCAACAGCGGTTAGACAGTGAATTATACCTACTTCCGTTGTGACACCACTTACTATAAGTGAACTACTCGAGCGAGCGCGCATCGAAGACGTGCGTGGGCGTTCCACCGCTGTTTCTGCTGGCGAGCACCGCGCGTGTTGGCCCGACTTTCGGGAATACGAGCATGTTCGACGCGGCTCAGAACGCCGACGACAAGAACTGAGTGCGCAAACAATGCGAAATCCCGAAACACGCGAGAATCGGACAGAAAAACATAGAGAGAGCAAGAGCGCGTCGAAAATTTCCCGTGTCTAACTTAAAGGGGCCCTGCAACACTTTTTCAAGTACCCATGGAATGGATTCACTAAATGAGCTTATTGCCTCACGAATTCACTGCCGCAAAAATTTTTGAAATCCGTCCAGTACGAGTGGAGTTACAAATATTTCTCGCACGCTGCAATTGCATTCTCTCTTTTCTCGTCCCGTCGAAAGCGCTGGAAGCTAAGCAGGGAGGGATGGCACGGGGAAAGAAAATACGTCACGCGCGCCTCGTGATCTTGAGCGCTTTTTCTCTTTTTTTTTTTCTTCGAATACGCCAATTTTCATTGCGATCGCGCGCGCACGCGTGGACAAGTCGCGGCCTCCCGCGGCGGCCTCTGTAACTACCGAGCGCGCCATGCTCAAATCAGCCAATGGCTGATGCGAGTGATACTCTCGTCGGTGACGACACTGACGAGTGATTTTTGAGAGAAGAGAAAGCAAGTTCTGGCTGACTTTGAGAATTTATTATGAATTCCACGCCGCGTGCTGCGCTATAATATTTGGCTCGCGTGTTCTCGAGAGCCTGGACTACCGATAGGCAGCGTTTTCTGAGCATGCTCAAAAAGTGTTGCAGGGCCCCTTTAAGATGGCCGCACGCGTGAGGCACAGCCATGCGCATCGCGCCGTCGTCTGCCAGCTGCCAGCAAGAAATCGTTCGGACAGTCCCGGGCCGTCCGCAGGCCGCCAGGCACGCGAAAAACGAACATGCATCCGAGCGGTCCCGGACCAGTGGGCGGAGCTTCCGGTTGGTCCCCGAGAAAAACGAATGCGGCGCCGGCGTCCGGGGCCGTCCGGAGCCGTCCGGGACGTGTAAATCGAAGAAGCTCAATGTTACGCGCACAGACGTTCGTTTCCTTACGGCACGGCTGAGGCATGCACCTAGAACCGAAGCCAGGAGGCGATGCGCGCGGGGCCCGCGCTATCGCGCTCTGCTCTTGAAGGCAGAACTCAAGCGTCGAAGCTTTTCTGAGCTAGCTAGCAGTTAAATAAGTGACTTGTGCCTGGCGGAAGGCCCAAAAGGATGATGAATACATGAACTATGTGCATCTAGGGGCAGGAAGCCCCGAGATGTATGGAGCATGCTCTAGAATCGCCCTTGCGGAAATGACTACATAGTTACGCAGAAAACGGAAATGCCGCCAAAAAGATCGTGTGTGGGATGTTCGATGGTCGTATCGTTGGGATTTCTACATGAGCGAATGCAGTAGAGATGTCCCGATGTCGTGACCCCTCCTCCCCTACCCCGTGAAGCTTGTAGTGTGCAGTGCCATAAAACAAAAATTTATGGAGTACTTCACAGCTGCAACTATCTAGTAGAAACGCTCACAAGAATGCCAATAGTCGAATCGCGTACTCCGACGCAATGATGTCATCAATAACCATTGTCGTTCCCCCCACCACATCTTCGTTGCGGAACACCTTGATGTGCATGTTTTGGCTTCAGATATCTTGTGAATGTCCGCAATACGTTGCCGTCACTAAAACCTTGCTAAAATTGGTATTTAGCAATATCACCGCAACCAATTAAATCGTTCGGTTTGTGCATATAGTACACATAAATATGCACATACATCAAATAACGTGGTTTCTATGCCCACGTACCTACCTAAACTTTGCCTTTTAAGTAAATATCAAATTCAATGCAGCAGTAGTTGACACCACCACAGCGTTTCCACCTTCGGCTTTTAGAACTCTTCATTAAGAGGACAGCCATGCACACGTGCCGAGGGAAGGCTGTCAAAAGAGGCAAGTATGCACAGAGAAGTACAACATTAATTAAAAACAAGCATGAACCTTGTTAGGCCCAGAAAATTAACTTTCCAAATTTGTAGCACTAGCATATAGCTAGTAACCTTGGCTGCTATAAAATAAGTGTCCCCAGAACTTTACCATACTTGTAAGACTTGATGGAAACGAAACACAATGATCCTTTACAGGTAACATTCTCGTAACTGTCAAGTCTTCACAGACTCATGCTGCAGTATAATGCTAAACATACACAATCTGCTCTTTTGGGCAATCTGTAGCAGACTTCAAAGACTCTGAAAATTAGTGTAGTCATTATAGAAAACCAGCCCTGCCCAGATGGCGCGTCGAAAACGCACACGTGGCGCCCCCCAAACGAGTTGGCTGAAAAAGCCCTAGAAGGACAGGGCCTCTGGGCCACGTTTAACCCTTTGATGCATAGAGTTAATATAACAGACTCTAGAGGAAAAGCTGGGCCACTAAAGCTGTAACCACGCGAGCGGCGACATCTTGGAACGTTGTCACAGTTGCCATTACAGTAATTTACAGAAGCGCTAAATATGGCTTTTGAAAACACTCAAATTCTCGCAATAAAAATTGTAAACAAGCGTGTTTACGTATTATAAACGAACGGAAATTGTTTGATGTTCATATCAACTACTTTTAGGAAAGATACAACAGCCATTTATGCAAGTTACTGCACGCAAAAAGGAGCGTTTGCAGGTTTGTTTACTAGATGGCGCCACCATCCTTGTATCGTGTCAACATTTCTGAGCGTTGCCGCGCAGCGTGCGGCCGATTGCGCCGGCTTGCTTGCGTGCGTGTTTTTTGTTGCCACGAGCTAAAAGCTCGACTTTATGTGACAGTCTCTTAACTGCGATGCAATAGAGAGCCACGAAACAAGCAAAAATACCAGGGGTTATTGCAGCACGCAGTGGCGAGTGCGAGTGAACGTCACCCGAAAGCTGAGTATCGTTCCATCATGGCGGCTCCCAAGCGGTTATAGGTTTTAATGCATGGGCCCTATGGGGAGCTTTTCCTCTAGAGTCAGTATATTAACTCTATGCTTTGATGGTTTTCGCCGTACATGTACGGCAGCACCTAACAGTGCCCAAATGGTTTTCACCGTACATGTACGGCATGGTCTTTACCTTTAAAACGCGCGCTTTTTTTCGATCGTATCTCTCTCTTGGCGTGTGCTGCCACACTTCAGGAACATGTGGAATTTTTTTCATGCGCCAATGTTTCTCCGTTGCTATTTCTTTTTGCTTCGCAAAACGGCGATTCGGCCACCGCTTGCGCACCCGAGCGCGTTCGCGGTTCGGCTGGTCTAAAACGCGCGCCTTTTTCCATCATTTTTCTTGCTTGACATATGCTGCCATGCTTCGGGAAACTGTGAAATTTTTTTCATGCGCCGACGTCTCTCCGTTGTTGTTTTTTTATGCTTCGCAACGCGGCGCCCCTATAGTCGCTTGCGCCTTCAAGCGTGCCCGCGGCGCGGCTGGTTTAAAACGCGCGCCTTTTTCGATCACTTCTCTTGCTTGACTCGTGCTGCCACACTTCGGAACACGTGGAATTTTTTTCACACGCCGATGTCTCTCTGTTGCTTTTTTTGCTTTCCAAAGCGGCGCGGCGGCTTTCGCTTGCACACCTGAACGCGCTCATGCGGCTGGTTTTGGTTTCGTCCTTCGGTTGGTTATCGCTTCTCGCGCCCGCACAGCTGATGGCTGTCCGATTTTTAATCTCTCAAAGGGTGACCACTTGTGGCTCTCTCGTTTATTGCTCCTCGAGGTGTGATTACATCCGTTTCGGGAGGAGCTAAATTACACTAACCTTGCCGCCGTGGTTGACTTTCCTGTTTAGGGAACTCGGAAAAACTAACTCCGTCTCGTTGGCGATAAGACGAAGGATCATTATAGCTTTTTCCCTCGTTTTGCTTTCCGGACGGGCGCACAACCGCACAGTTTTCTTCCGTGCGCTCACTCACGCAGTTCGCCTACGCTGCGGTAGCTCGCGCCGGTTGCTATGGTGCTAGGGAGTCAAGCGGCGATTCTTCCGATGTGGACTATTCCCCAAGTGCCGTATCTGATTCATTGGATGTCAGTTCGTCAGGCGAGGATTTACTTACGAGTTCAGACTCGGATGATGATGAAGGAGCGACATCTTGAAAGCGTGCGCAGTGAGACGATCCGGATCAGATCAAAGGTGACAATTCCCCAACGTTTAGTTTTAGGAAAAACATTTTTTTTTACCGGAAAAGTACTCTGGTGCGCTTAATTTTGTATGTATGTGAGCTATGTTTATTATAATGCATAATTTTTATTTATAAGACATCGTAAAGGTGTTTTTGTTTAGGATTTTGCTTGATGTTACTATGAATAAACCATGTGTATGTAACAACACAAAAGGATTTTTTGTCACTTTACGGTCACGAAAAAAAATTTAGAGAATTTTTTTCTTAAATAGAATGGTCTGGAGAATCTATTTCAACAATAAAAAAATTACACATTTTTGGCATGCATTTCGCGAAAAAATTCGACCCTGAAAGGGTTAAGCGCATACGGAACGTTGCGCGACATGTTATCGGCTGTGTCTGCTTTTGTGCCGTGTGCGTTTTTCCTGGGAAATTTACAGCACAGAACATCGAGTTTATGCGCGTTGTCGAAGGCAACAGATCGGGAGCTGCGACTGGAGAGCATTCTGGTCTAGCGAACGAGCAGTGATGCCACCGGTTTTCTTGCGGTACGGCTTCGGCAGTGTCGTGTTCGCGGAAGGGTACTTTCTCGACAGTGCGCTGCCGAAAGGACGCAAGCTCTGCACGGTAAACTATGTTTACTCTGTCGAGGAAACTGTGTGTGGTATCAACTCACATTCCCAAACTTCAGCCAAATGCCACTCGCAAGTCGAACAAGCATCGTACGACGGGAAAGTACAGGTAAGTGTTTGTTGGAATTGCGCATGCAAAAGCTCGACCCATTCGGCTGTCTGCACGTTATGTTGCCGCTTTAAATGATGATTATCTCAACATAACTGAGGATCCGTTCGGCGAAGTGGCAGCTCATTTGAGCGATTATATCACTTATGTTATCGGCAGCTACATCTTTCGTGTCGTGTTAACACGCAGGTGAGATGCCGTTTCTTTTCGCGCTTTTGTTTTCGATGTTTTGAACAGTGCTTAGAGCAGAACACTCGTGCATAATCGGTAGTTAAAGTTTTTGTAGTTCGTCAACTCACAGGTGAGAGTCTCTTTCGTATCACGCATTTCTTCGTGGTGTTACGAACAGTGTATGAGTACTAAAAGCAGATCAGTCTTACACAACCAGTAGTTACAGCTCTCGTAGCGTGTTAACGCGCAGGTAAGAAGCCGTTTTGTTTCGCGATTTTATTTGCGGTGTTTTGAACGGTATCCTCCTAATGAATCTTCATTTCTCTTTCTTTGTAGATGACAGCGAAGCGCGAGGTGTCCGCGTCAACCTGCACTTGCAAGGCCGGCGTGAGTGGAAATGCACACACGTTGCCGCGGTCGTACTTTGGGTAAACGATGCCGACTCGCCGTCGTCAACAGAATGATTACAAGCTTGGGGTCGGCCGTCATCTAAACCTGACACGTTAGTAAAGGAGCCCGTTGAGGAACTTTTTGGAGGTAGGCATAAGAGGTATCCGAGCCATGTGTTCATAAGATACTGTGTGCGCGAAAAGTGAATTGCTTTGCCCACGCGATTTTTTCAGTATTTTCTTCTTGCTTGCATGTTTAGAACTGTGTACGTGGCAATTTATTGAAATGAAATGCGCGATTCTACATGCCTAAGCCGTTAAGTGCTTGCTAAGTAAAAGTTTTGTTGTGTTTTACAGATCCAGCGTTGCCGCCGCTCTTTCTCGTACGGCCTCGGCGGGAATGATTAAAAGATTATCTTTGGGTGGTATCATTCTTCTGTGTGGCACTTGTACACGCAACAGTACCTTCGGTCCCAGCGTTTTTTGGGCGCCGATCCCCGCAGTCGACCGCGGTACTGATCGCCGTCCTACCGTCCTACTACCCGTATTGCAACAGGGCCGCCAGGGCGGCGCTACGTGTCAACACAAACTCCAGCGCTGGAAGCCTATTGCAAAAAATACTAGGCCAACTGAAGGCCACATGAATAAAGAATCACAATAGCAGGCAAATCTCCCTTTTGCAGCAAAAATGCAAGTGAAAAAAATTGCACTTATATGCTTCAGGTAAAAAATGAACGGAGCATGGCAAGGAGCCTGCATTAAATGTTTTTTTTTTTTTACATGCGGGATGGAAATACATGAAACTGCATGAATGGGGAAAGTGTTTACGAGGCCTAAATTTATCAAAATGTTGGCCGCTGTAACTTGCCTTGTAAAAAAGATACCTCATTTTGTAAATTCATTCCAATTCATTGGCCCATGATTAAGGTCATGCTAACTTTTGCTAGGCAAAGCTGCTAAAGATTTTCTGTTGAAAATAAAGTGAAACTGTGAGCAAAACATCTTTATTTGGGCAGAGCTTGAAATTATGTACAGGAACAAACCATGGCACTCAATGTGCTGGAGTTGATCTCTCAATAGTATGGTCGCCTTGGGTTATTCTGAAAAGAAACAAAGGAAGGTCAGGGATTTTCAACCACCTTTTGTAAAAAAAAAAAAAAAAAAAAAAGAAAAAAAAAAAAAAAGGAATACAGGAAAAATAAGTTTAGTTTGGCTACTGTGTACAACACGGCTAAGGAATAAGAACACTAGAGCAAAACAGGCCGCTTTTTGAACAACATGCATCTGTATCACACTTATCTGCACATTTACAATACTCATTGGTTAAAATGCAATGTCACACCTTTTATTTAGGGGTGTGCGAATATTCGAAAATTTTGAATAATTAATTGGTTAGCCATACATTCCATTCGGTACTCAAATGAAATACTAGCGCATATTCGAATTACCGAACACTTTTCAAATGCTATCCAAATAATTAGCACTGACGACCAACAGGAAAACCCCAAGGGAACAACACGTCGGAAGAGCAAAATATCATTTTTTTCTTTTTTTAATTTGTGGATTGCCAAGATGCACGCAGTTCAAGCTTTTAAGGGTCTACCAAAGCTTTTTTCACCACGTGATGAAGGAATTTTTGCTTTAAAATCCAGTGTCGCCAAAGCGAGTGTGTCCTCAATTCACCATCATTATCATGAGATTCGTGATGTTCATTCATGAAACGTTATTTAACTTGAAGGCCTCGGCATAATTCAAAAGCTGGTGATGAAGTACCACCTCGAATACTGAAGTAACTGCTGTATTAATTCTACAGTTAAAAGATACCTAGAAGGTCCGCTGCTGTGGTGTAGCGGTTAGGGTGCTCGGCTGCTGACCCGAAGGTCGCGGGTTCGATACCGGCTGCGGCATTCGCATTTCGATGGAGGCGAAATGGTAGAGGCCCCCTCCACTGTGCCAGGTCAATGCACATTAAAGAACACCAGATGGTCGAAATTTCCGGAGCCCTCCACTATGGCGTCCTTCATACCTAATCATATTGTGCTTTTGGAACGTTAAACCCCAGATATTATTATTAATTAAGATACCTAGAAGGCTCCAGTCACTACTGTATACAAGCCTACCTTAGTTTACATAATTGTGATATCTTTAGTGGGTTAAATGAAACGACAATGTTATATTGACAAATTTTGTGAATAGTTGTTTGAAATGAAAAAAGTTGTAGGATTTTAGGAGTCTCTTGAAAACGGTTGCCTTTCTATTCAAAAACTATTTGAATAGTATTCAATTCGAATTCGATTCAGTTCTAGATTTCACTATTCGCACACTCCTACTGAGCGACTGACATGCACAGATGCTCAAGGTAACCGATCAGGCCGCTACAGGTCATGATGGCCATGATTCAAGAGTTCATGAGTCGAAATTGCCATGATCTTGACAATGCCACAACCTTGACCCATAACGTCGGTTATGACAAAAAGTAATGAACGACATTATGTTAGTCGTTATGTTAGTGTCAAGCACAGCAAAATTTGGTCTAATCTGGTGGAGCAGAAGTGAGCACATTACTCGAACAAATATTGTTAGCATTTAGGCAGAAGGACAAGCCACCACTTGTATCAGAGTAAAACTATTCTTTTGCCCTTTTAAGTCTCAGTGCCATGACAACCACCGCTGAAGGCATTATTAATAGCCATACCAAAGGGTTTGGACGGAACCGGTAGGCCAGCATCATACGCTTCCGGTACGCCTCATACTCGTCGTCACCAGCCTTGACATCATCAGGCCGACCTTGACCCAGACCGGCATTGTCAACAGGCTGCAGGCCCCTGCACAATGCACAATTAACCAGCTCAAACACGCGCAAGACAGGATGAAAAGGAATGCATAATACCCAAGCTCACCTTCCTCCATCATTTTAACAGATACAGCAAAGAAGGAACGTTTAAATGCTGAGTGCTTATGACAAAATGACATGAGTATACATGCATGAAAGCCAAGGAAAGGTTAAAAAAAAGAAAAAAAATAATGAAAGGCAAGACTAGCCTCTAGTAATAGATTCACTAAATCTGACTAGTTGTGGCAACACACACAAAAGAAATTCTTTTGCTTCTTTCATGCTTTTTAAAAATGTATTCGAAATTGATAACTTTGATGATAACAGCAAATACACCAATGCTATTTAAACATAGCTTCAGAGCGAAAACATACTGCTGTAGTTCTGTGTCAGTGCAAGAAGTGAGACAACCACAGCTCAGTTTAGCTACAATGGTTTTACCAGTCATGACAACAGGCAATGTCAAGTACTAGTTTCTGCAATACAATGTAGTTTTAAAAAAAAATTCAGGATTAACAACATATACCGTATTTACTCGAATCTAGGCCGATGTTTTTTTCAAAAAAGGGATGTGCGAAAGTGGGGGGGTCGGCTTAGATTCGAGTACCATGGTTTGACAGCAGCCGCCACATACTGTCGGCCGCAAAAGTTTACGGGATCTGCAGCACGTGTCGGAGCGACGTAAAACTGCAGCGCTGCATCACCTACCGTGACGGTTTTCGAGGTTATCGGCCTCAGCGATTAGCGACGACGCGTTTAGATAACGCGCCTTTGCCGGATCTTATCGCAGAGGCCGCGGCCGATATCCTGAACACCCGCCGCGTCACGGTAGGTGACGCAGCGATGCAGTTTTTCGTAGCTCCGCCACGCGCTGCAGATCCCGCAAACTTTTGCGGCCGACAGTACGTAAAGGCCCGGCCACGCTAGCGGCATGACGGCTCGCCATGTGCCCATCTCGGGCTGCCGTGTGCAGGCGGTTCTGCGTGCGCGTCTGAGGCAATATAGACGTCAGACTCTGCCCAGGCGGCGCTGCGAAAACGCCCCCACCAGCGCCCTCATCGCCGCCCTGGCCATAACTGGGTAGTGCAAAGAGAGCCGTCCGCAAGCGAATGTGCATAGGCCATTATAGAACCCCCCCTCTTTCGCTCGTGTTGGGAGCTGTTTCCTAACAATCAAGGATATGGAAAGCTTCTTCAGTCAATCCACCCTCGCTTCAGAAAAGTAGGAAGCCTATCAAAGTGAACTGCGGCTACAATGCAAAAGATGTTTCAGTTATTTCGGCGTGCTGCAACTCGCAAGCGCAAGCGAGCATCGCATGACATCGAGTTCGAGGCACTCTGACGTGTGTTCTGTAACGCCTAATTGCGTTAAATTTGGGCATATACATAATGTCAAAGTGATGAAGTGCGTACACGAGCAATATTTCTTACGATCAGTGGTACAAAGCTCGCTTTATCAGGCACGAATGGTCGCGGCGATTTTCGCCTTTGCAGTTGCATTCTCCATCCGTCTCTCGCTTCCAGTGCGTTGAACTGTTTTATTACGATCCTCGAATGTACTGTTGACGGTTGTCTTCCGTTTGTGTATACTGCAAATGGGGATACGTTCGTGTCCACTTTCTCGGTGTACAACGAAAGGCAAAACCGTGGCCTCCGAGATAGCTCCGGCAATCGCGGAGACCACGGGCAAGAAAAACCTGACGGTGGTCACGACGAACATTTTGTGATTTACTTGTATGACGAACGTTTTAGCATTTGCTATAGTTAAGGCCGGAACTTTGAACCTTCAATGCGTACGTACGCGATGCTGTGTGATGACGACCAGTTCAGATTATGGGTGGTCGCGGAGTGCGCGATGTTTATCGCGCGCTTCACCAGTCTGCATTTAACTGCTGCACGGCGCGCACCGCGGTCTGAGGCTCTGCTGAGCGTCGTAGTCAAGGTTACCACGGTTCTACGTCAAGGCTACTCGAAACACTAACATGAGACCCACATTATCACACTTTCCCTTGCGACCGGCTGTGGAGAACGCGAGTAATTCGCTTACCCAACAAGTTCGCAACGACCCGTATCCAGAGCTCTCGCCGTTCTGCTTCGTGCAACAGCTACGGAAATCGGTAAAACTAAAGTCCTTTACGTCCGTGGCAATTCACAACGCAACAGTAGCGTCGACTGAAGCCTTTCTGGCCTTTCTTCGTAGCGCGCGGAGCTGTTGCGTCTGCTCTTGTTTTCGCCGTCGTTATGGCACGCACGTCATGGCGGTTCGGTTGCGCGTCCGACTAGCGGAGAGAAATTCATAGCTCTTTTTCTGAGTGTTCAACGCTCCAACACACCAAATATTTAGGGTAATCGTTTTTTCCAACTCGCTAGATGCACCTGGTTGCACAGCAAACTGTGCAAGGGAGCCGGACTTTGCACTACCCAAAACTGCTCTGACAGGTGGCGCTAAGTGTCTACAAAACTCCAGAGTCTGGCGTCTATAGGGAGTTTTCGAATAGCGTACGCAAAGCTTGCGGGCGTTGCGGCGCATGCGTCGTACGCTCACCTCTTGCGGGCTCCCGTTAAGTGACGCACGCAACGCTACGCCCGCAAAGCCCGCAAGCTTTGCGTACGCTATTCGAAAACTATCTATTCGCGACATCCTGCGGTAGCGTTGCAAGGCGACGTGGTCAGACGTGGTTGACGTGGCCGCTCAGCGGCAGAGTGGTGGTCCCCATGGCTACACAGGTGAACCGCGCTGTCTGCTTCGTACTGACCATTGTTCCGAAATCTCGCAGTCATATACGTTCATGCAGCGAGTGTTGTCGAGCCGGCAAGATTTCACGCCGGCAAAGGTGGATCGTGTCACGTGATACGTGATTGCGGCATAGCGGCGCCGGTGATAACCGTGCCCTTTGACAGCCCCTCCTCTCCGCCTCTCGCATGCGCGACAGGCGCGGGCCTGCGCGGGCGCAGTCAGTGGGCGCGGGGCGCAGAATTCGCCGTTTTCTGAAGTTTAGTGCAGTCGCATTGGTGGAGTTCTGGAAGTGTCGCGCCTTAACCACGTGCTCGCGAAACGCTTGCACCACATGTGCTTTCGGGCGATGGCACCAATGAAGTGGTGCCACTGCAGCATCGTTTTGCACGTGGAGAAAACTTCAAACCTGCAAGCGCAGCAAGAGTTCGGCATGCACGAAAAGAAAGTGCGCTACGGAGTGCGCGCTTATGCAATAAAAATGCTGGGTTTTCTGCCGATGAAACGGCATTTCTTTCATTCGGCCTACATTCGAGGTAAACTTTTTTTTTTCCTGGCCTTGCGAATTTCGGGGTCGGCCTACAATCGAGGGCGGCCTAGATTCGAGTAAATACGGTAATTGAAATGAGCCAATCTTCCAAAGTTACTGTTGCTATTGCAATTGGATTTGGACAGAACTGCACAATCCTTAAACATGTTCATCTAGATGTTCCAGGTGGGTATCGGTCATTATTTTTTCTCATGCAGCTATATACACAGCTCTGCTTAAAGTCGACAGGAAAAAAAATTCCTGTTTCTCATAGCTTCACTCCCAAGCTAGTAGAGCAAGTTTAGAAGGAGCACGACGATTTGAACATCTCGGAGCACCAGGGAAAACAGTAAAATCAAAAATTCATTACACCATATTCTCCGGCACAAGAAACGACCCAGGAAAGCTGGAACAATACGCACTTGTTGACAGGAGCGACGATGCCACCGCCGTCGGCACCCTAGCCCCTGGCCTTCTGTCCATCCCAACTTCTGGAGCATCTGGTATCCAACGTTATCCTCAGTCAGCTTGTGCTCTTTGTAGTCGGAAAGGTCAGGCGTCCGGCCTTCTTTGAGTGCATCATACTTCTCCATGAACTTCTCCAGCTCTTCGGGTGGCAGGAAGTCACCAATGTGGTGCTTGCCCTTACCCAACAGTGTCAGCTCATCGGCCCATGCTGCAGTAGAATGCAACCCCCCAAATAAGTTCGCAAAACGTACTCTCAGACTCGAGACTTTTTTTTTTCTTTTTTCACGCAACAAGGCTAACATGGCATCAACGCATGGCATGTGAAAAAAGAAAAGATAGCCTCGAGTCTGAGCATGCATGCCGTATTTCAACGGTCTTCAGTTTATAGCGTATTTGACTGCATTGCCTTTTGCGTGTACCTTTTCCTTATAAGAGCTGATCAACATGTTGTATTGTATCACATTCATTCATTATTGAATCAGTCGTTCTTTCTTTGGTGACAATGTGGTGTTTTGATCTTTGTTAAATAGGTGTGGATTCTGAGAATAAAAGTTAGTTTCAAGTTAGCGCTCGTCCCGTGTACCTGTTCCTCGCTTGTGTCGTTCTTTTGCGCTACCTGCTTTAACATGAATACAAGCATGGTGAACATGCATGTATTCAGGTGAACTTTTCCATGTGGGCCTGCACGTTTCAGCATCAATGGCAGCTCTACTCAAGCAAAGATAGAGAGGGAGAAAAAGAAGAGCACATTTGCACGATGGAACTTGTTTACCAATCATTGATCCTAAGAATCATCAACACAACCTGAATCGAGCATGTGAACATGAAGCCCAACACACTGTATGCAAGACCACTTTAAAGTACTGGCCCTTGCAAACACACTTTACGTGACGTGTTTCCAAGAAAAAAGGTTGAATGTGGCACGTTGACGTTCCACCACTCGTCCCAGGACAAGTGAATGCTTACAGGAAGCTGCTGTATAACCTTGAAGGTGGCATCAACAACAGTTCATCAAAATAAGCGGTACATCTTTTTCCAAACAGCTTTGTCAAGTTTACACTCTCCAGGTGCATGCCGCAGAGCTATGCGCACTTGAACCCCTTTATAAGAGACATGCACCGGGCAGCAATTCTTGTCTTCTATCCGAGGTGTCTCTTATAAGCAGGGTACCACATATGCGTTTTCTTATTAACACCTATTTCGATGCAGGCACACAGGTGTCTCTTATACCAATTTGTCTCTTACATCAGTGTCTCATATAAAGGGGTTCTACTGTATTAAAAATACACTGTGTGTCACGCACCTCGCGTCTTTTCCATCTCCATGGCTCTCTTCTTGTGCTCCCAGGTGCCGCCATCCGTTTCCTCATCCGAGTCATACTCGTACTTCACTTTACCAGCCCTAGCACGTGCCTCTTCGGCTCGCTTTTTGGCCTGCATCATCTCGAACAATGCTCGCATCTGCATCCAACACAAAAGCACCGAAGTCAGGCGACTGCCAAGTACGGTAACATGAGCATCAGCAAATCTACAGCTGCACTTGCACACAGTTGCATGTCAATTGCAGCTTCTGCGGGCACCATTTGACCACTGGTGCCCGCAAAAGCTTCAAGTGATTGTCTTAATCTTCCTCTACAGCAGCAGCGCATTCATTGCCCTGAAATAGTCTATACACATGCTTTGTCACAAGATTATAAATGCATGGCATTTTAGGGACATGAAATTGCAAAAACAAATATTTTATTATTTGCACGATTTGTTATACCACGCCCTTCACTGTACTTAAGCCACAAAAATGCGACAAAATATTAACTTTTCCAAACTTTTGTAATGCTCCAATAGATGCAGTACCTTTCTGTGAAGAACCAATGACCAGACATTTTAAAGGTATGAGGCCAAGTGGAAAAAGCGATTTCGTTTTTTTTTTTTCAAAATGTCATTTCTTGGTTTTTGCTTGCTTATCTTAAATGCGCAATTTATTGCCCATCATTTTGCTGCACAAAGTTTCTGTCTGCGAAGATTTTTTCAAAAGATACACGCAAAAATGTGAGACCACCCATCACCTACGAAACCGTAACTGAAAGTCCCAGTTTTGTGTAAATCATAAGATTAACTTGATATGTAGTATTTTGTTGGTTACTTAGCAATCATATCAAGTGTGAACATGTAATAGTGCTCTAAAAGTGTTGTCAACACATCATTTTTTCTTCACAAAAGTCAAACTTCTCACCAGGTGAACGCGTAACACGGTACATATGTTGTTCACACTCAAGAACACGTACGTGAGCCTGTAAACCATGAAATTTGCTTTGTTTGACGCTGTGTGTCGTTTAGATAATGGCAACAGAAGCACATTTCATATTTTTAAGCAAATTCGGATCGATCCAGGCCTCTAGACTGGAAAAGCTTGCCTCACGAATGATCAGCAGCGCAAAAGCGTCCCGTCATGGCACTGATGCTGCAATAGAAGCTAGAAAAGAATATTTAGAGTTGCCCCTTGAGCAAAAGGCACTCAGTAGTAAGGTCCACAATGGAACTGGCAACAAATATTGAGAATTTTAGCACTCGTGATCACCTTGTCTAAGCGCTCCACCTGTTTCAAATCTTTTTCGATGATTTTCTCAGAACTTATATTTCTGGTATTTTTCTGTACGCGAACAGTCCTAACTTTTCTGCCAATAAAGATTTTTCATTAAACCTTGACACACTTCCTTACTGTGTTGGTAGGCGTGCAATGAACCTCAATAAGCAAAATCGTGCCACAAGATTTAATATGGCTGCCTGTTATACGAAGGTGCCCCTAGTGCTAGCGCATACTTTTTTGGTTATTTAATCACTATGTTTTACATAATCATTCGGTATCATTTGTTTTGGTTCATTGCACAGTCCAAAGCTTTTTTTCATGTCCCTGCAAAAAATAAACCTTTTTCAATGAGCGGAACTTGAGTTAGAAGTGTTGGCGTAAGGCCCACTTTTTAATGGCATTTTTAATTATGAAAAATTAACAAAAGACAGGACTGGCTTTAAAATGCTCACATGTGCCTAAAAAGATGTGTTTTATATCGCAGGCTAATAATCTCTAGTGATTATTGCTTTTTAAAAAATTTTTTCTGACACTTGGCCTCATACCTTAATTTATATTTTAAGTGAAAACGGTAGTTTAGCACCATTGAACGTCACAAAATACCCGCAATGCAATCCAGCATGTCTTACTTTGCGCTGATCTTCAAGCTGTTTCCACTGGTCGAATGTCAGGTCGGTGGAATTGAAGACCTGCTTTGCATAAGCAATTAAACCAGGATCTGCAATAAAACAAGAGCAGCTGTTAATTCTTTTTACTCCTCTTTCAATGAACAAACTGCTCCAAATTGTTTCATCATCCTAACGATCCTACTTTCACGCAGCGAGGAACAAAATGAGTGGGAAAAGCAAATGGAAAATGCATTCACCCGAGTCATAGTAACTTGAAAAACCGCAAATTTTAGATCAACCTTTCCCATCTCCAAATGGCTGCTCTGCAAGCCAGCAAGGTTGGCTGCCACTGCCACTATTTGCAGGACGCAGCTGCAGCCTTCTTTTCTTGAAGAGAATATTCACTGACAGTGTGCTTGTTACCTAAGAGGAGCGCTCATTATCGAATGCTTTCAGCAGCTGTACAGCGGCCAGCATTTAGTTTGCAGCAAAGCTTCAAGGTGTAGTACAGCAGAACTTCACAGAGACGTTTCTGACGACAGCATCAAAACCAACGTAACAGCCGGGAAATGGAACCGCCAGGAAACAGGGTAGAAAAATGAAAGCACCAAATTTACTCGCATAATGATCGCACCCATGAATTTTTCTTCAAAATTCGTTTTCTTTCCCACATAATGATTGCACCCCAAACTTCGTGTGCAACATCCATGATGTTTTCAGGTTCCTGCGAGCAAAAGCACGGTCTCCGAGATCTGTACCTGAACTGGGAGCACTTTAAAAAAGCAAGCTTACTTTTGGAACAGAAGGCAAAGTGACAACAAAAAAGTGCAAGCCATTCAAAGTCAACGCAATTGTGCTTTAGCTTCGGTGTGCATGGTCTTGCAATAGTTACCAACGAATTCTGCGGGAATCCACAAGACATGGTGAATTAGTACCAATCTGCAAACTAGGTTTATCAAAGTGCTTGGAGTACTTACAAGTACTGAATGGCTCTTCCACCTTGCCAGCAACTGGCTACACTGAGCACAAATAAGACAGAACAGTTCTTGCATATGACTAAAAGACAACTAGCAGCTATTTTTTACAGCAAACGACGTACACTACATGTCCATATGATGCACTTGGCAGTACCGCATAAAGAGGTGGTAGCAAAGAGCACATTGAGTTGTCGCCTATTAAATGTGTTAAGCACATCTACAGCAACGCCGACAGCGACATCAACATGGACTGCCAAGCAGATAGATGAAGATGCTTATCGTGATGGGGTTATCGGCGATCGGTTGCACCGCATGCTCGTTGGTTCCTGCCATCCCATCTTCGTGCTTTTCTAGAGCTTATCAATAAAGGGGTCACCACACTCATGCCGAAGTCCAAATCGTTAGCCAACCAGTTTCTGGATTTCCTGATGCCGCACATTATGGGATCCGCCTCACACTGAGTTGGGGGGTGCAGATAACTTTCATAGATGCAAGCACACTTGTCTCAACTTCACTTTGGGCACTTCATACATATTTAAAAGGGCATGTGCTGACCCAAAAAATTCAGACGATTACGATACTGCTTAATTCAAACTCCGAGTGCCGCTTTGTGTTGGGGCAAGGCCAACTGTGTTTGAAGTTTTGGCTTTCTGCAAGGTATCGACTACGCCATAAAACAATTTTTGTGAAGTAGGACAGCACCCACTATACACCATTGTTTGTCTTTCTGCGGATAAGCGAGGTATGCGCTACATATCTCTAAGGTATTATGTGGATTTTTGTTGATGCTGCATGTGGCTGATGACGAAGAATTGCTGAGCACTTTGCAGTGGGTGAGAAGCATTAAGGGGAGATGCGATTCGGAAAAAAAAGTTGCGTTAATCTGTAGCCTAGGGCAATGAAATTTTTGCTGTACATACAGTCGACGTCCGATTTCTCGGACGCCCGAAATTCGGGACATGCCTGATTTCCCGGACTCATCTGCGGCACCGTCAAGTTCCCCATATAGGCAATGTATTTTTTAAAAAGTTCGAAATTTCGAACCTTATAGCCTTCGCCGTCCGATTTTCGGACTTTTTACCGCTAATCGCTGACTCGAAGTCGCCATCAAGGCCGCCATTTTGTTTTTCTCGCATCCTCGAACCCCCCTTACTCGAACCAAGGCCTCCGAAATAGCGCGCCGGCGCGCTATCTTGGAGGCCACGCCGCACCGCTGGAACAGGTGTGGCCAGCCGCACCGCGCCTGGCCCCACAAAAAGTGCGTTTTCACGTGCATTCGTTTTTCCGGACTGCCCGATTTTCCGGACGTTTTTGCGGTCCCTTGAGGGTCCGGGAAATCGGACGTCGACTGTATAGGCTTTTATGCTGATTTTAAATATGTAAATAGTTTTATAGTAAGTTGCACAGCTTTCGTTTTGTGCCAGGACAATTTGTAAAGTATAGTTCGTTTTGGTCAAACTTTTTATGCCACTAAACATTTATGGTTCTGAGCCATTAATGGCTCATATTGCTCCACATTAACTCTAGAATGCGAATAACTACCAAGAAAGCACGTATAAAACATTTTGATGCTCAATAAAAATTGTAATGCGAGAATTCTTAGAATCCTTGGCCCATACCAATTGCTTACTTTAGGTTCGTAATAATTATACAGGCAATATCAAGTTTTAAAGGAGATACTTGCACCCTTCACATGTTAAGGAATACGAGGGCAAAATTTCATCCTGATCAGGCTATCAGAAGTACCAAAAACATGATGTCCAAACTCAAGAAGTTGCCCAAAAATGGATCTTGAGAAAAATGCATTTTAAAGGTATAAGCGAAAGCTCATCTATGCGTAAAAGATATGTTATTTAAGATGATTTATTCCATCATGAGAGCTTGGCAATCATGGTTATTTTGAGCATGTGGCTTTAGTGAACTCCTCATGCGAAATGCAGTGGCAAGCAGCCAGGTGACAATTTCCAGGGGCTCTAGAAAATGAGCATTTCCAAGTTTTTTAGTAGCCACCTTGTGCTCTTTAAAAGCGATTTTAACCTACTTCGAGTTTAATTACAATCTTCAGATTTTTTGTCGTGAAAGTAGAGAAACTAAACTTTTGAAAGCAAATAAAAACGAAAAATATGTAATTTTGGAAAAAAAACTTGCGTATTTCGACTCGCATCTCCCCTTAAACCACACACTTGTGCAATTAGAATGATGTGATGACAGGTCATTATTTTACTCTTCTTCCATGGTTTAGTATTACATAGGTTAACGCAATTCCTTGCCCGACATGACACCTGTATAGAGTCATTTTGCAAATGAGTTTCAAGCACCAGCATGGCTCTGTGGTAGAATACTCGACTGCCACGCGGAGGGCCCGGGTTTGTATCCCATTCGATTCTGGGCGTTCTCTCATTTTATTTTTAGGGGCGAAGCTCCTTAAAGGGGGCCCTGCAACACTTCCCCACGTAACCATGGAATGGATTCACTAAAAAAGCTTATTGCCTTACGAATTCACCGCCGCAAAAATTTTTAGGAGCCATCCAGTACGAGAGGAGTTACAAAGATTTGTCGCACGCTGCGATTGCATTCTCTCTTCTCTCGTCCCGACGAAAGCGCTGGAAGCTAAGCAGGGAGGTATAGCACCGGGGAAGAAATACGTCACGGCCGCCTCGTGACCTTGAGCACTTTTTTTCTCGTTTTTTTTTTTTTTTTTTTTTTCTTCGAATACGCTGCTTTTACGTGCGATCGCGCGTGCCCGCGTGGACAAGTCGCGGCCTCCCGCGGCGGCGCCGTAGTAACGACCGAGCGTCGCGATGCTCAAATCAGCCAATGGCTGATACAATGTCGGTGACGAGTGATTTTTGAGCTTGGAGCGTCATTTGTCGAGAGAAGAGAAAGAGATTTTCAGCTGATTTTAAGAATTTATTGCAAATTCCAGGCTGCGTGCTGCGCTATAATATTTGGCTTGCGTGCTCTCGGGAGCCTCGACTACCGATCGGCACCGTTTCCTGACCATGCTCAAAAAGTGTTGCAGGGCCCCTTTAAGGTCGAGGCTTGTCCATCACTCCCCCGGTGTAGTCACGCTAGTGCGATGACGATGACGCTGCCATCACGGCACAGCACATGCGAGGTAACCATTATACACCATGACGATGACGCTGATGATGATGAAGAATGAATAAACGTGTTCCGGACCACACATTCTCTTTTTGCCATCCCGGCACAGCACATGGAATGTACCCACTATACGTCATAACGATGACGCTGATGACGATGAAGAATAAGTATGCATATGAAACTGTACCCAGCAAGCCCTACACTAATCAAGCCTTAATTATGGAAAATAAATAATTATGTTATTATTATTATTATTATTATTATTATACTATATTTCTGCATATTGTGACTGGATTGTATGAGATGATTATGACGTCCAAATTGCAGGTTGCCAACGTGCACTTTTTTCTTGCTGCAATTAGTGCAATGCAATGCAAATTAGTGCAATGAAATTAGTGCTTACACGGCGCCATGGCGCATGCAGCTTTCCCCTAGTGTAAAAGTCGCGAAACGCCCCTTGATCTCGGAGACTTTCGTTCTGGCAATACAGGTGTGTCTCGGCCCCTACCAAAACAGCATAGGGCAGCACGAGAAAGTGAAAAAGGTGGATTGAGAAATTTTGTGTTGGTCTGGCTTATTGTTGCCAATTTCATGGTTCTGGGACAGCGTGGGAAAGAAATATGAAATTCCATCAAAGTGGCGCAAATGGTGCAGCTGTTGCACCCCTGCAAGCATTATGAGAGTAAATTCGGTAATCAAAGGGGCCCAGTCCGAGTTCCATTCCTTCTAACAATTTCTCGGTCCTCGTAAAATTGGAATCAATTACAGTCGCCGACCGTTTATTCGGACGCCGATAATTCGGACATGCCCGTTTATTCGGACACCCTCGCGGCACCGCCACTCGTCCCATTGAAGTAATGTAAACTCACGACCGGACGCCCCACGGCGCGCCGTTCGATATTTCGGACTCCGGCTGGCTGATCATGAGCGGTGTCGAACTCCACGACCAGCTGTCCGCGATGTTTACACACGTGTTTACAATATCTTCGCTAGGTTGCCAGCACTGAAAGGTTGCACTGTGTGTGGGTGGACATCATGCCAGTGCAGAAATTACAATTGCCGATCTCGAAGGCTATGTGTTTTTGCGACTCGTAATGGGCGTTTTTGACTTCAGCCAGCCGAGTATCCATTGAATAGCTATCACAGCCAAAGAGCAAGCCAAGCCAAGCCACGCTCGGAGTCTGCTGGGTGTGACGTTCAAAATGGCCGCGCGTACGAAACGGACCAAGGAAGGACGGAATCATGAGCTCTGCAGCACGAACTAGCCTGATGTATGCCTGATGTCGTTCCCTTTTGGCATTTGAAAGTTTGCTTGTCAGTTGTTTTGTGGCTAGGCCTAATCTACTGAAATGGCTACGACGCCACCCGTTCCATCCGCGCGGTCGGTACTAACGATGAAACGCGGCAACCACAAGACATTGGGGATGGCGAAAAAGGCCACAATTATTCACCAATTCGAAGGCGGCCGACCTCATTACGATGTTATTTGGGAGCTTTCGCCGAGTTGGGCGATGACGAGATCGTCTGTCGGGTCCCCGAATCAGCGTAGGTGAACAGTGACTCCGATGAAGCGCAGGCCGTGGCAGCGCTACAACCTGCAGTTATGGCCAAACACTGGCTGAAATACAGCCCAACTTGGTCTTCTGTGATTGTGCTTGTGTGCAGACGTGCATTGACAAGCTTTTCCGGCCACTGGGCCAATAAAGGTGCTTTTTTTCTGGTGCATCCTTTTATTCGGACTCTCGATTATTCGGACTTTTCGGCGGTTCCCGCCGAGTCCGAATAAACGGTCGGCGACTGTAAATAGGTTTAGATGTATAAGGACAATGATTCACTTGAGCAGCAAAGTGAGAAACGATTTAAGGCCCGTATTCACAAACCAACCTTATCCTCATCTCGCGTTTTCCTTATCGGTGTTGTGCCTTTAGTGCGTTTCATAAACAAAGTAGGCCGGTATTAACCAACCAATCTTGTAGTTATCTTACCCTGTTACCATTTCTGAGCTGTTATAGCACATGTAGAGTGTAGAGAAACTTCAGGAAAGCATGAGATAAGGATAAGGTTGGTTTGTGAATACAGGCCTAAGAGCCGGTGCTGCTGCTATGCCAAGTGTGTGCAAAGCACAAAACAACTCACCAGTTTTAACAAACTCTGGCACTTCATTGGGTGCATCGAAGTCCATGTAGTCTGAGGAACTGTCCGATGGCTGTGGGTCCCACCTGCTATGGCGCTTTCTTTTTCGTCCTGTCTCATTCGTAGCACCCGGCTGTTGATGCTGCTGCTGCTGCTGCTGCTGCTGGGACTTCGCATCTGCGCAACAATCACCACCAATTTTGGCGGCACCAGTGCAAGCTCGCCGACAGCAAAAAGAACACACTCCAAGAACTCTGGACCAAGGAAACCTGAGGATTATGCAGTGCATTAGAAGCCAGGCCTGATACAATGTCCCCTTATGAGGATTAGGGAAACCACAGTTTTTAAGCAGCCTACAGTATTTACACGGTTGCAGGTCGACACATTTTTTATAAATTTGAAATCTGAAGTTGGGGGTTCGATTTACAATCGAAACAGAAACTAGTTCCGCCAGTTACAGCAGGACAAACGAGAAATCAGGCATGCTGTGGCATGGTTACAACATTTTGTTTACGTTCCAGCTCTACCTGTAATACAGTGAACTCCCGTTAAGATGAACTCGGTTAAGACGAATTCTCGCTTATGCCGAACAACATGGGAATGTTTGTTTGGTTTCCCATAGACTCAATGCAAAAAAAATCCACTTAAGACGAACCGCGCCAAACAGGTCTCTTCGGTTAAGACGAACTTTCGCAGTGACCGACAATGCTGGCGATTCTGTGCAAGGAACATTGCAGTCTTAGTGGGGCTTCAGAAGAACAAGAGAAAGCAAAAAAAAAAAAAAAAAAGCGCTTCCTGGCCCAAAGACCCGAAGCGACCGCGACGCGGAGGGAGGGGGCGAGATAAGCGGAAAAGAAAGGCAGCGCATAGCAGCTCACCCCCAGCAAGCGGGTGGGGAAAGTGCCGCCTTTATCAGCAAAGAAAGCAACAAAAGAGTTGGGGACGCAATGGCTGGGGGGGACCCAAGCCTTTGCGTCCTTTTGTATTCTCTCACGTTCTTTGGTTCCCCCCACTAGAGCTCAACTGAGAAAAGCAACTGAGAAAAGCAGAACACAAAACCTTGGGCCCCTTACAAGGGTTTCTCATCTGCTGTTTACAGAGGCGAAAACGGGTGGGAAAAAGCCGAACAAAAGCGACAACGAGAACAAAAATTTCTTGTGCCTTACAATCGCGTACGAAACCGAAACCACGTTTGCGGACGCTAGCACTCCCGTCAGAGGGGTCAGGTGCATTGTCATTGCCCTCCCACAATGGCGGCCGAGCACATGTTGGGTGCAGTTCGCGTTGTTTCGCATAGGGCCTGTGCGCGTCGTATCTTTTCCCAGTAAAGTGCAAATTGTGACGCGCCATTTCCATTATGAAAGCTCACGACAAAGGAAGGTTATTTTGCACACCGAATACAGCTGAGTTGCATCCTTTTCGTGTGCCCCAGGCTTGTGACCGTGAGTAGCGCGAACGGAGATCTTCAGCTGCACGTCGATCAGGAAACGTTACCATGGGCCGAAAACAGGAAAATATGCCGACCTCGAAGAAAAGCTCGCACTTTCTTAAGCAGCTCGGCGTATATTGGCTTTGTTGGCACGCGACCGAGGCGTATACAGAAGTGATATTAGAGCCAGCAAAGCAGGCTCACCGAAAAAAATGAACTGCCAGGAGAATAAATTTTCCATTCTTTGAAGGAAAAGTGTGCTTATCTCTCCCTTTTTTTTTTGGTTTTCGAATTGTCAACATGGGGCCATGCTACGGACTTGTTAAAATGTGTTAGCAATACATTCAAGAGCATTATTATGAACCCGCGAAATCGGGTGCTCGTTAGATTCGTGTAAATGCTCTTCTGGAAGGCATAGTTTTTATCAAGTTGAGCCAAATAAATGCTTTTTCTGGTTATTTCCACCCAAATTCAAGACTACTCCATTCAGTGTTGTAAAGAAACATATTTGGATGCACTTGGCATGTTAGCATGTCTTTTTAAGGGGGTACTTCTGATAAGCCGAACTCCTGATAAGACGAACAAATTTCCGTGGTCCCTTCGAGTTCGTCTTAACGGGAGTCTACTGTATATACCGCATTTTCGTGCATATAGCCCACACCTTCCGCAACGATTCGCAGAAAATTTTCTCAAATATGATCCTCGCATATCGCTGTGAAGCTAGTTTTTCTGCATAACTGAAAAGCACAGTCAAGGAGCGCTCCTTTGCACCCCAGAATTCGCGTTTTCTTTTTCTTTTTTTTTCTTGACTTTAGAAAACACGTTGCAGGCTAGTAGATGATGGCTAGTTGGTGATACATTCTTAAAATATTCCGGCACTACTTTTTACGAGGACCAGACAGAGAAGTGCGTGATAAGTTTGAGACGCACTTCAAGGCCAACCTGAGCATTAAAGCTGATGAACAGAACTTGGCTAATGATGACACGTGAGCACGTCTAGTGACATCGTAAATACATTTATTTTATAAAATGTGCTCATGCATACATACAGTCGATCCCGTATATATCGAACTCGGATATATCGAATTATTGGCTATATCGAACAGTTGAGAAATCCCCTTGAACTTCCCATGCAAAAGTATAGGGCTGGTGCACGCGTATATCGAACTCCCGCATGCCGAGACATCCGCTATATCGAACGCTGAGCTGCACCGAAGCCCAGAAAGTGCAGTTTTCCTAACCAATATTGATCATTTTTAGGGCGCGTTCCAATACCTTTTCGAGCATTGGTGACGAAAAAGCGGTGTTATTCCATAGCGTTGATCTGGTTCGTTGCGCCGCGCATGTGAATGCAGCGGTATGTTTGATGCGCGATCTGCAGGTTTTAATGCACGGACATGGTGTTTTCAGAGGCCGATTGCCGAGGGCGTCAAAATGGGAATGTGAAACGACTCGGCGGCCTCATCTCAATGTTCGCATTCACTTCCGTTCGCGCACGACGGCATGCCGACACGAAAAGCATGGCCTTCGAGATCCGCAATCTAGTGACGTATTTTTGTCGTTTTTGGTTTTAAAGCGCACATCTCAGAGGCTAGGCTTTTCTTGCTTTTTGCGCCAAGTTACAAAGCCACAAGTGCCATCGCTATCACCAACATGTCGACGGTGGGGGGCTTGGATCGTTTGTTGTTCGTGGGCAGCGGGGCAGCGGGGGCAGCGGTGTTTCGTGCGGCTTGTGGACTTGTGTACTTCTTGCTTCGTTCCTGTGCTGATAAATTCTTATTCGGGAGCCGAACTAAGCAGTGACCCGCTCGTGGCGATAAAAATGATGACTGGTGCTTGAAACGACGTCGAGTAAAGCACCGTCGTGAACTGCTTCCTAATCGAATTTGGTGCCAGGTGACGACTTTGGTTGCCGCTGACAACGGCGTTCGGTGCCTCAGTGAATTTTGCGAATTATTAGCATTTCCAGGAGCTATCTCGGAGGGGAGCGCAGCGAGCGACTTCATCAGTGCGGATGACGACGTAGCTGTTTCTGAGAGCATCGATGCCGAGATTACGGCTGACGTTGCCGGTGCCCGTGGAAGTGGACCCATGCAGTTATGAAGATGTCAACGCTGCCGCTGCCTCCAATAACCATTTACCGGGCTACAGTGCTTGCAGCGGCTTTCAGCTTCATTCACCGCTGTTGTGGCCGACGGTGCTGAACTTGCTTATTTGCATTGATACTGAGGATGACTAGATGAACTTGACGGCGTGCGAGAAGCAAGACACGTTTACGGACTATTTTCATGCGAAATAAAGTGCGGTAACTTGCAAAAGAAGTTGTCACCTTGTTCTTTAGCATACTGTTAGCGAACTGTAATGTTAGCGCTTGTTACGATTTCCGAAAACTGTTTCGAGGCCTGCAACGCTTTAAGCCTTAAATACGCATATTTTGTATTTCGAATTAACGATATATCGAACTATTTCGCGATCCCCTTCGAGTTCGATATATCCAGGATCGACTGTATAGATTTTTTTTTTCTCGTGCGATTTTAGGGGGTTCAACCTACATTAGAGTAAATACTGTGCAATAGCTCACACCATTGTCTCATAGGTAATGGGTTTTCAAGTAGAATAGGCCAACTAAACAGTAGTGGGAACGTGTTTACTGCATGAAGTCATTTCTTCCTGGTGTGCACACAAGCCTCGTACAGACCTTCGGTTCGTTAAAAAGTATACAGTCTACGCTCGTTATAACGGACCTGCGTACAACAGACTTTCGGTTAAAACGGACCATTATTTAGCCTAAGTTTGGTCTGTGTATTAAACTAATGGAGCGAAGTTCGCTTTTAACGGACCGCGATACAACGGACTATCGGCTACAGTGGACGAAATCAGCGACATTTTTTGTCGAAATTGCACGCATAAAGCGGACTTTTGCCGCATTGACGCGGGCTAACAACAGACTTGACCACGCCGCTCTCCGAGCACTAAAGCCGCGGTAATGTTAAATTGCGGCTGGCAACATTGGTGGCTCTCAGCCAAGCCAAGCCTTCAGCCAAGCCAGTTTGAGAGCGCGTTTATAGCGCGTTGTTCGTCACGCGAATGGTTCAAGTGTTGCAGCTGATTGAAATGCGGTGCCGCGGTGCCAAGTGATTGCATCATCGTTCGAAGGTGCCCGCCAATCTCATATCACAAATTTCTTTTTGAGAGAAGTGTAAATAAAAAGCTTTTGTTTGTAGTTTGCGTTAGACGTTCGTCACTCATTGCAGTAACGTTGTTAGGCATTGCGACCAAAGTTTTGAAACTAAGACGTTCTCGTGCACCAAGAAGGTGAGTTCAACTGTTAAATTAGTATATTAATGTGAGAGGTGCCTTGGTGCTGTTCAGTTCAGAACTTAAAGACCAGTTTTGGATTGTCCCGCGAGCCGTGGAGGCTGCGCGAGAGCAACAGCTCCCAGCGGTCAATAGGCGGCCCCATTTAAATATGCCTTCCCGTCCGCACAATTAAGAAAGAACTTTTTCCAAGCTGATCAACAGCAGGCTTGAAACGCATTTATTATCGGGCTAAGCTTTGCAGCAGTGCAGGGGCCATGTAGCGTCCCTGCACCTAGCGTAACGGCAAACGCTCATTAATTAGAACTTGCGCTGCAATTTTGTTAATAGCCGCTGCTGGTGATCGAGGTCTTTCGTAACCACGCTGTCGAATACGTTCAGCATGTATCAGCAGAACTAGCGTGCCCCATACTACTGACGATCGTCACACAATGACGCACCCCCCCCCCCCCCTTGCGAAGTTTGGATATTACGGACTTCGGATAAAACGGACTCATTTCGCCGGATTATCATGGTCCGTTGTAACGAGAGTAGACTGTATAGGTCAGTGCAAAGCACCGATAGTCACTGAACGGATCATCATGTGCCAGAGTTCTAGGCATGTTTTAACTGCAGCACAATGAAACACAATGCTGCAGGCCATGGTCATTCTTGCAAAAGTGCATACTGTGTCACATGAACCATGCAGCAGTGTGTTTCTCAAGAGCATAAACGTGCCTTGAGTTGTTGCACCCACTACACCTGAGCTCATTTTTAACACCAGTAGCTGTGAGCAAAGTAAGAGTTAGCACCCCAGATTCATTTGGATGATGTCACTTGTAGGTGCCAATGAGTCTAACGCTAGTCACGTGAAATGCTACGAAAGCATCTTTAAAAGAGGTAACGGTCATCTGACAGTACAGCAGGCTTTGTTTTGGTCATGTTCAGGCATGGGTCGGCAAAACTTGTGGAGCTCACTCAGACTCACTCATGAAATATATTTTGCGCTTAGGGCTCACTCGGGCTCAAACTCACCAAAATTTTTCTGAGCCGGACTCACTCGAACTCACACTCACGAAATTTTTCCTCAACCGGACTCACTCGGACTCAAACTCACCAAAACATTACGCACCCGGACTCACTCAGACTCAGACTCGCTAGTGTCAATGCTCTATAACACCAATATCTCCCGTAATCAGTGCTCTTCTTGGCGCCTTTTGATAAAGTACCTTCGAATACGAGTTGTGAGTGCTCGTAAACCAGTAAGGTCATTTTTCTTGAAAGAGATGACAACATAAGATATATTTATCAAAAACTTCCTTGGCAGAATTGGCGGGGCGGGGGGGGGGGGGGGGGTCAAGGCACTCCCCTATTTAATTCGCACCTCTGATCAATAAATATTGAAATGGTGTATGAAAGACACTGCTTTGGAATACATGTGAGCAGACGTGAGTATGAACGTGAATCCAGGTAAGGCTGATAGTAATACTGAAGATCAGTAGATATGACCATAGGCCAGCAAAAAAAACTGGAACTCACTCAGACTCACTCAAGAAAGCTATCTTGCGCTTTGGACTCACTCAGACTCAGACTCACCGAAATTTTCTTGAGCCGAACTCAGTCGGACTCACACTCACGAAAATTTCCTTCAACCGGACTCGCTCAGACTCAAGCTCACCAAAATATTACTCACCCGGACTCACTCAGACTAAGACTCACGGCCTGATCTCAGTCTGAGTGAGTCGACTCATGAGTGAGTTCGCCGAGCTATACGTTTAGGATAAAAGTCCCATTTAGACTACATGTCAGCAAGTGTATCCAAAAATAAGAACTCAATTCCTTTGACTCCAAAGGCAGGGTTTGATTTACCCAATAGTACCTTGCTTAAATTCAGGGCCACAATTTATTTTTTCTTGAAACTTCTGTCTATATTTAAGCTCATACATGTGCAAAATATAATTAAATGTCTCTTGAAAGTTCCCCGAGACTAGGCACTAACCAATGCGGCTGGAGGGAGGCAAAGCACCCGACTCTTCAGCTCGCAGCTTGGCTGCCGAGAGGGCCTGGACACGTTCCTGAAAGCGGTGGTACTCCTCCCCATCCTTGTTCCGTAGAAATCTGCAAAACAAGGAGGCACAAAGTCAGAAATTGCTCTACAGTTGCTATGTTCACAGACTTCTGTTGGTTTCCTGTTGAATGAGCTGACTACAAGAAAAAAGGAAAATTAACTACATACAGTCAATGAAGTGACTTTTAGGTCAAAATCTGGAACCTGCTTGATAATTCAGATTCCTTCACAACACAGTACCACCACATACCCCACAGAATTAGGGAATAAGGGCTCACTGAAATCTTGGGCACTGAAACTCCCTGCAATGACTGCAGGTCAAAAATGGCATTAATTGAAGACCCCACAGCTGCCACGTTGGTTATCTCGCAGCCTCAAACCAACGCTCTCGTGCACTAAACAGTTTATGGATTGCAGTAAGGTACGCATTTGGGCTGGTTGGTTCATGATTACGAGTGAAAAACAGCGCTAAAAGACGGGACAAGAAAGAACACGGGACCACGGCGCTGTGGTCCCGTGTTCTTTCCTGTCCCATCTTTTAGCGCTGTTTTTCACTCGTAAGTTTATGGATGCAGCGGATCCCAAAAGTCAGATTCACTGCAATGCAAGAGTATTACCCCCGCGGCTTTCACAAAGAAACGAAGCAGCCTAGTCAACATGCCCAAAAGTGCCTTCAACTGGTCTTTTGTCTTGAACAATATTATATTCACTTAAAGTGATGATATATTCAATAACATGTTGCATGTCCCTAGTAAACTGAGGTCTTACAACCTGATTATGGAGAAGGCAAATAATAATTATCTAATAAAGCCAAAGAAGGAAAGAAATTTTTTTATGCTAGAGTTTTTTTAGGGGTACTGACACGAAAATTTTCACTTTTTTTGCGTCAGATGAAAGGCCAATACCTCAAGAGCCTAGAAAATGTACTGGTAAGCGTGCGTGCATCACGACAAACTAATAAAAATATAGTTTAAAAGCTAGTTTCGGTTTCTACAGTATCCCGATGTCATGACATTGTATGAGCTTCCCGTGATGTGCTCGCGCAAGATATTGTGACGTTTCCACGGCTGGTCCGCTCCGTGGAGGTGATGCACAAGCGGCCATTTTGAATATTTTGGTATAGTATGTTACGTCATCACAACTAACCATATTGGTGCATGAAGTAACGAGAATTGATACTGTAGCCCATGGTCGTCGGCAGAATTTTCTCTTGGGGGGTGCAAACCATTGTTACATCGCGACTGGGAGAGGGGTAGAGCAGTGGCATAGCTTGGGTGTGGGGAACTGCTGGAGTGGCTTGAGGGGGGGCAAGTGCCCCTTTTGCACCCCCCTGCCGACGCCCATGCTGTAGCCTGCACCCCGATAGTGTAAATCTCAGTAGGCGCATGTCAAAATAAAATATCCTTTCAGCATTCACTGAGCTTCACACTTGCTCAGAGCTGTCTCTGTACTTAGGAGATTTGTATGGCAGAGTGAACTCAGCTTTGAAAACTGGTATCAGTACAGGCGTGCACAGGGTTCTCTGTTGGGGGAAGGCAAAGTTTCATCGCAGTCCCCCCTCCCCCTCTATTGGTCGAGTACCCAAAAGAAAACCAGCGCAGCAAGGGATGCAAAAATGAAAATGAAGCGATGGTGTGCTGCGCACAAAGGCCTGCCATTGGTTCCTGGCTTTCCAGGGTAAAGGTGGGAAGTAAACAGATCTTTGAATGCAACATCAGGGGTTCTTGGTAGCCATTGTCATCAAAAAACATGTAGCCCCAACCCTGCACAATAATAAATGACGTGAAAGGCCCGATTGAGAAAAGGTATGGGGCAGAATTGGCACTCCCACCCCACCTTCGTGCGTACACCTATGCCTAGAAGAGCAGTCTGCACACAGGTACTGGGGGCAGTGGGAAAAGTGAGGCACTCACTCGTAGGCCGGGTCGTCGACGTGGGCCACCCTGGCAGCCTCCTCCGCAGACTGTCCGTTGATGGCCACACAGATGGCCACCCGCTCAATGGCTCCCTGGACGGCCTTGCCTTCTGGAGAAGAAACTGGCAGGGCCCCCCTCTCAGACACAAACACCACACAACCTCCTGCCAGGTGCCTCCACGCCCTCTGCGGGCCCCCCAATAGGGACGGAGGAGAGAAGAGAGGACCAGTGGCAGACGCCCCACACACAGCCGAACAGGCTCAATGCAACGGGCTCTGCCTCCCGATAGGAAGCAAGCTTGGATAGAAGCTGGGGCCAGATGGTCTAGCTGGCAATTCATCTCATAACAATACCACGGCATAAAAATCTGTGCCTATTCCTATCCTACTCTCCCTTCTACTCGCGTTTTTTTTTACTACAGGCTCCATTAAACTCAAGTCAAATCGGTGCAAAATGAAACTGGAAGAGGCTGCACATATCATGCACATATACTCGCAACTGTAATATTCTTCAACAACATATATTAAGGCACCTGGAAGAGCAGCATGGTAGAGTATGACTCAAGTATGCTATGCAAGTTGGTGAGAGACATGTGTGCAGCGTTTTAAACACAGAAGAAGAAATAAAGACCATGAAAACACAAAGTGCATTGTTTTATATCACCTTTACGTATCTTTTTGTATCGCAGTAAAGCTAACATCGTGTATGATATATGTATTCAACCAAATCGCTATTCACTTCGAACTTAAAGTTTGCTATTTGCACATCCAAAGTGTTTTTCACTCAATGAAAGCTGTCACGTGGTTAGTCTTGTATTCTTATTACTGCAAGTGACACAAGACAAACTTTATTGTTTTCTTCCTACATTTTTAACTGTTTAGCAATACTGACTAGGACCACCGTGCTGTGCTCCATCAAAGATCGAGCACTAAGTGATGTTTCAGCACATTCAACAGTACACTTCTATACATTCAGAATAAATGCTACTATCATAGCTCGCTCGCGGAGTAAAGTTGACCATGGATCATTTATGTCACGAAGAACTCGTGAGCAATGTGTGCCACTTTACCTCAAATAATTCGGTTTTAAGTTTAATCTTGATAGACAGCAAAAAGGAAGGCTTTTAAGAACAAAAAAAGATTACATTTTGGGAAAGTAAGTAATCATGTTCTTTCAACATGAACCCGAAAGCTTTGTTTTCCTCTAAAAGATGTTCAGGAAAGGCAAGAGCTCATCCCTGAGGCTCTAAGTGAGCTGCTACAAGGCTGCTGTGCAGTAAAATGCAGTGGAACCAGTGACATTCTCGTTCCAATCAGTTCAATTAGCATTGCCATTCATTGCACACAGATCTTAGAATTTCGTGGATGCCTCTCATTCTCATTGCTGCAAGGTTCCATGATGTAAATGTAGTTTCCACGGGACGAAGTTGACTTCCAGTAACAATGCAATGCAGTTTTTTTCAGATCTGCCAGTGCCAAAGGGCCGTTGCCAGCCTCCATCATATGCATTTGCGCCCCAAGAGCACGGTAAACAGGATTTTGCCTCCAGTACTGTTTATCTTCAATCATGCCATTTTTGCACACTTAAAACTTCTTGGGAAGCATTCCAAAATATGAGCTGCATTGAGTGTTCGCTATGACAGCATTTTAATATTGCACATATGTCACCGCTAAAATATTAAGCAAGTCTATGCACTTGCAAGTACCCGGCAGGGCTCTGAAAATTTCAACAAAAGAATCACTACCTAACCTATGCACATGTAAAGCATCACATGACTGGCCATGCAGGTCAAGGCCACCCAACTCAAAATTTGGTTCCTTTAACCTAACGAAACATCTCAATCGTGGTGCTCAGTACCAAGTGCATACCTTTGAGAGGAGCAGCTTCCTCTTCGTCGTCATCATCACCTTTCAATTTCTCAGCCACCGCTGATGGAAGGAGGGTTCTGAAAGAAAGGACATCACTTACTTAAAGTAAAACCCTAATAAGAGACACTAGTCTACTGAGCTTTACCCCGGTCAATTAAGAAACAAAGAAAGAAGAAGGGCCACACTTGGTAGGCAGACACTAAAAATAATTATTAGGTTAGGCTTGATCACATGTCAGGATATGAAGATGGCAAGGTCAGCCTTGCATGAGTGAAAGCTTGTCAATACAGGGAAGAATGTGAGATCCCGAAAAAAACACACGGGTAGCAATTCTTTAGAGAGGTTCCCACACTACGTCTCTGTGGCACTGCAGATTCTAACCCTTTGCAGTCCGTTGTCAGGCCCCTCCCCACAAAACACAGCTGCAGCAGTTCATTATAAGGCATTGCTGGACAAGGTCTTTTATAGTTGATTCGTGCACACATTTTCTCGCTACATTATGCCCCATCTTTTAAAAGAGTAAGTGAACTCCATTTAAATGAGTTTCGCGTCTTTTAGCTTTGAGTCGCAAAGGGTTAATGGTGTCTGCTTGGTACCATTTATGGTGATAGACCATTTTGCAGATGGCTGAGTCAGGTGACAGCAGGAACGCGAGTGGCCTGGCTGCCTGTGTCATACACACGCGGTTCAGAATGAGGGACAAAGCCCTGACTAAGGCCAGCTCCAACCTCCAATGATTCTGCGCATGTGTTTTCAAAGAGAAACCACATGTTCGAAGAGCCACCGGCGCTTGGCTGCCGAAAAATAAGAAGTCTTGTTGACACCCCACCCCTCCGAGCTCACAGTCCACAGTCGATGATGGGGATGAGCGGTCCATGACAATGTTTTCAGCATTATGGGGCTGCCCAAGTCCCGAAACAGCTACAGACTCCTCTAACCGGAAGTGGATGTTCACGTGACGGCGAGCCCCAGGGACAAAAGAGCGATTTGATCCGTCATGAAAGCACCATTAGGGGAAACATGAGTTCTTAAATATTTTTTTAAAGTCTTGATTGATTTAAATGGAACTTGCTAAGTTCATTTATGTTTGTGCACAGATTAGCTAAACTGAGAGAGCTGCAAACTGAATCTTCACATCATAATAATGTGGAATGCAAACTCTGGGCAAGACAACAAGAATGGGTTCAAAACCCATCTGAACTACAGTTATGCTACACTGAACATTCCCGAGTGAGTTGTTGCCCAGCTGGGATTTCACTAATGAATACTGCTTTCTGTGCACACTGATAAGGTGGTTGTGGAAAGGTGCACAAGCAGTCGCTTAACTCTTTGAGGGTCAAAGACGTACACATACGTCATCTCGAACAGCCAAAAGACAGTCAAAGACGCACGCCTTTTTGGATCACTTTTCCTGCTAGGCATGAGCTGCCACATTACGGGAATACACGGAATTTTTTTCTAGCACCAATGCCTCTCCATTCATTTTTTATGCTCTACTACAGTGGTGCCCCGGCTAGTTTCGGTTTTGTCCTTCGGCCGGTTCCAGTTAATGCGCCCACAAAACTGATGGCGTTTCGGTTCAGAATCTTTCAACAAGTGACGGATTCATTATCTCGTTTATTGTTCCTTGGTACGCAATTAAGCCTGTTTCCGTGCAGGTGCTGACCGATGCAAACGATGCTGCTGAGGTTGCATTTCCCGTTTCAGGGACTCACAAAAATCGCTCTCCTTTCGTTGGCGATAAGACGAAGAATTATTATAGGTTTTGCACTTGTTTTCGCTTTCCGGGCACGCTCACAACTACACAATTTTCTTCAGTGCACTCACCCGTGCAGTTTGCTTGCGCTATGGAAGCGTGTGCCAGTTCCTCGGCTGCAAAAGTGAGTAAATCGCCACTCGACTGGCGAATCAGAATCTGATTCAGTAAATGACAGTCCGTTACTTACGAGTTAAGATTCAGACGATGAGCGAGAGACATCTCAAAAGCGTGCATGGCGAGACAATGCTGACTGGAAAAAAAGTGGCTATTCGCCCTCCGTGTTTCCACTTGACGCCACTTCATGCACTTATTTTTTTACGCCTATGAACTATACAGATGTTTATTTCAGTGCATAATTTTTTAACGGTTGTACAGGTTTTGTTTTAGAATTTATCTTGCTGTTACTCATGAAAAAACTATGTCTAGGTAACACAAACGAATTTTTTGTCACTTTACGGTAACCCAAAAAGTTTTTGACAATATTTTTTCTTAAGTATATTTGTCTGAAGGATTTATTCAGCACTACAAAAATACAGCTTTCTGGGACACATTTCACGAAAAAAATCGACCCTCGACGGGTTAAGTCAATGGACAAGTGAGATTTGATGTCACACAAAGCAACACTATCACTGGAAGTGATTATTCCAGAACACAACCAACGACCAAAAACATTCATGTGGTTTGTGTAAGACATAATTTGTGTATTGCCTGTACAAGTGGGTGCACAAGACTCTTAAGCTTAGACACATGAACATAAAGATATACAGCTTTATCAATCAATATCAATTCCTTTACATACCTCGCGTATGCCTATCCTCATACACCATTCCCCCCGCCTTTTGAGAAACTGTTTTACGGATTAATAAACTAAGCACAACAGTATTACCAGTGTCTCAGAGAGCACTCTCGATCATGACTGGGCCTGACCAGAATTATATTTCAGGGGCCACTACACGCTGCCTTGAGTGCATAATGTAAACCATCAAAAGAGGAAATTCAAGCTTGTGGGGGCCTCATCGCAATCAAAGGCGCCTCGTGTGATTCAAGAGGTACAAGCTGTTATGTTTTGTCTTGAATGTGTTAACGCATTGAGCAACCAACGTCTAGAATGAAAGCATCACCAGCTGTGCTTAGATCAGTTCAAAGCAAGCAACACAAAACATTACAAAAAATGAAGGCAAATTGCAATAACCCTGCAACTCGTGAAAACCTGACACAATTGTTGAAAAGTCCTTTAAAAGCGCGTAAAGCCCTTACTTGGTTGGCTGCGGCGCCTGAAGTTTGATGACGAGCCCAGTCGGCTGCGATGTTCCGGCGCCACCATTTTCTGGCGGCTCTGTCTTCGGTGGCTGGCCGCTAGTCTCCTGTTGCGAAGAGCTGCTCGAATCTTGCGACGTTTCTGCTTTTAATTGGACTCCACCGGCTGCAGCACGCACAACGCTCAGTGAGAACTGACTTCCACTAAGCGAACGTCATACACATCTACACATTTATTGGCTACAATCAGTCCACACATGCACACGATTCGCGCATATCTGAAAGCACATTGTGATTTCGTAGAGGCCGTGGATATTCCTCATATGTGCGCCACTCAGGACGTCGCAATATGATGCGGCTGTCACACGGGCCTACTCGATAGAAACTGAGATCGACAGTGCACCACGCGAGGCTCGCATAACGATATAAGCCAGCGGTTCTCGAGGACTCACCTTTTAAACTTTGCATTCGCCGAAACTGCTCCAGAAAACTGCCGTCATTCTTGAAATTGTTGACCTTTGCTTGAGCTGCCTCGGAAGAAGGAGGCGCGTCAAATCGCCTGCGAGTACGAGTTAAACATAAGTCAACGTAAGCGTTTCACGACGCCACTGGCCGCGAAGATCGTGCCATTTATTTCGCCCAACTGTCTCCAGCCATATAAAAAAAAACTACAGGCGGCAACGTACTCGATCGCTAGAGGTGCACAATACGGTGTTTTACGTACGATTTCTGCGCTGTCGGGGTCTGTGTTTTCGGCCGGGCTTTAGCATTTAGGCTTACGCTGGTCGACTGCTGCTGCGCTTTCTGCGCAAGCTTGGCTTCGATCTCGCGCTTCTTTTGCTGGATCAAGAGCTCCTGCTTGGCGACCGCCGATCCTCCCTTCGCCAGCTCCTTCAGTTTGTTTTCGAGTATCTGGTTGTAGACAGACATTGCTAGGATAAAGACATCAGCGCAATTCAAAGCATAAAAACGCTACGGCTAAAAATATGCGAGACGCATGAACCGACTCCCGACTCTGGCGCTGACCGACTGCACACGAAATCGACGCCTGGAAAAATGCTTTACCTCATGATGGTGATAGCTAACTTCATGTCTGTGTTAGAGTGATAGCAAGCGCCATTGAGCGTATTTTTGTACTGTTTGTGGATTTCTTCTCTTTGCATTTGGCGTGGTAGCACGGTGTGACTGGTAGCGTAATATAAAATTATTTAGGTGTTTATTATGTTAACTCTATCAACACGCATGAAGGTAGTTTTAATTAGGTTCAATCAATCGAGAAGTTGGCCCGCGTGTTTGAGACCCCTGCTGTACAGGAATCGTTGCTATTTTACAAAATAAATTACGACATGACCACTTTTGTCTGTGAATCTACTTAGCTGTCCCTCTGTAACAGTATTAACAGAATAAAGTAACTGTAATAACTTTAACAGAGAATATAAAAACTAGCAGTTGTTTGTGTACGAATACAACCGATGAGCGAAGCTACTTAGAAATGGGACGCAAACGACTATGCGCTGCTGGCTTTCATGAAGGCGGTAGGGTGGGGAGCGGGAGGAGGGAGAGAGCGTCTGCTGCGCTCGTTGGCGGGAACGACTGAGCGAGTGAGAGTGTGGCGCGCGCAGCGCATGGAGAGGGAGACAAGTGGGAGAGGGGTGCGAGCGGTGATGCCGCGGGGAGCTTCGACGGCGGCGACGGAACGCCGCGAGCGGCGTTTCATTGACTATCCATGTTCTGTGAGCAGCCCTAACTAATCTCAAGTGGGAATTTTACTGCCGTTTATTAACGCAAAGTGTTTTTTTTTTTTGCGCCGCGCGCCTTGTTTGCGCCGCACGCGCGGAGACCGTCTGCTGCGCTCGGTGGCGGGAACGCGCGTTCGCCGGTTTGAGGGGGATAGGGCAGAGACGAAGAAAGAGAGAGACAGGTGGAAGAGGGGTGCGAGCGCTGATGCTGCGGGCAGCTTCGGCGACGGCGGGGGCGGGCCTAAGGAGCTTCGCTCCTAAAAAAGTCACAAACGAAGATTTCTCTGTCAGGGGTCCTTTAAACTGGCATCTTGCCTGGTCATTTTGCATCATTTAACCAGTTCTACGCCGAAATATGCCCCAACACGATTGTGTCAACATTTTCTGCATTATTACGCCACAAGGGCGAAGCAATGAATGCGATAGCAACAAAATGGGATTTCACGTGAAGAACGGCAAGCAGATCGAAACTTGGAGCGCGCTGCTCAAGCGCAAAGGACGCACGAAAAGAACACACACAGGAGCGCGAACTAACAAAGTTCACAGGTGTTACTTCGCTGTGTTCGAACAGCGTGCATATTTCGAAAACGGGGCCTCTGCAGCGAGCGAAGTGACCTTTGTGCGCTGCAAAGGCCCCTTTATACAGGGTGTTTCAAGAAATGTGTCCCATATTTTTTTAAAAATCAGGAAAATGCGGTATTTACTCGCTGTCTTCAAAATTTCTTTTTCTGTAGTGGCAGGCATCTTAAAGGGACCCTGAAACGGTTTTGACGATTTTGTACAAACACATTGGGCCAGTAGACCAAGTCCTAAGGCTCATTTACAGACTAATTTAAGCTCTCTGCTTACACTGCGTAATTTATTACAACGCTATAAAGCTGCGAATCGCTGCAGATCACTGCGGCTCAGCCCAACGCGTTTTCAACCGCCCCTTGCGAGTACGACATGCAGTGTGGGCACGACGTCATTGGGGCTGCTGGCGACGTCACTGGGGCTGCGGCATGGAGGAAGGAAAAACTCAGGAGAGGCCCTATCGTATTCCAATGCATTGCGAGAAGTGTGGCGGAAGTGACGTCAAATTTATGGGGCAAACAAACCGGTATGGGGCAAACAAAACAGCAGACGCCCCGCGGCGTGCTCTCCGCACTGGTTTGCTTCTGCGCGGATTTGTAGCCCCGGCGTAAACTTAGCGCGTATTGTGCAGTTTGAATGCAGTCAAAATGTTTCGAGCGCACGTTTATCAGGCTGTTCGTGCGTGGCAGGCCCGAGCTCTGCGTGCTGCAATTCTTCGTGGAGCGTTTTTGTGCAACAGCACAGAAAGTACCGGTACGTGCCGTAATCAAAAACATTGAGCCCCTGCATCATCGTATTCGAACTCAGCCGGCAGTGACTTACGCGTTCTGCTGGGCGTAAGGCCTTTCTTTTCCTTTCTCGTAGCTCGAATTGCTTAGCAGCTATTCGGCGCAACGCCTACCAAGTATTTGACGTAACTTCACGCCGTAAAGAGGACACCGCTGTATTGTATACGCGATTGTGCACGTAATGGTTGTAACTCCAGTGCGCACACAACTATAGCACGCAGCGAGCGCACGCGTAGACCGATACATACATACAGCACGCGTAGACCGACAACAACAAAAATTTATTGCCCTTCCGTATGAACGACACAACCTCTAGAAACGCGATATGATGCCTTCGGCTCATGTTATGTACGGCGCGTCAGACGCCAAAAACAAAACTTCACGTGTGTTCTGAGTTAACACAGTGAGTAAGAACCAACAGAGCGTACAGCCGAGAGCTTCGCATGCAAATACAATGCATTAGTGATCAGCAATGAAGCGAACGTACGTGAAAAGTGACACCCGGTACTTTCCGCAGTGCACGCGATTTGCACCGAGCATACGCAACAGCTGGGCATTGCGTAGCATTCCTAAAAACACGCACAGAAGGAGCAACACATGAGAATCCACGGCACCGCCGGCTCCGCTTCCTATCTGCAAGTTTCGCGACTCCCCCCGAGGCGCGCATGCGCTCGCTCACGACGCGGCGGAAATCGCGAAGTGTTTAGCTGCTCCTTCGCTAGGAGGCGATACGTGTGTTTGCGATGTGAAGGCTTCACGAATATGACGTCAGGGCTAGAGTGTACTAGAATATTTTGAGTGGCGCGACCGGCCGTCGTGGAGAGGGCCGCCGCGCGCGGAAAGTTGGCGGTGGCGCTGTAGTCAACCGCACTTGAACTTCGCCTCTCGCGCTTGCTTGGAGCCTTTCGCTCAGAGCGTTGTCGACACGCACAGAAATATGGCTCATGCTCGTGTAGTGTTCTGTCTTTGCTTCCGTTCGAAAACATACACCGTAAATTTCTAAATGAATGCATAGGGGTGAGTAAAATGCACTTTTATTCCCCCCGCCGACATTTGTACGCGCGATCATGTAGTTAGAGGTTCCTGTGCGCGACGTCACGTCAATTTTTATATAAAAAACGAGTTACGTGCAGTTATAATTGCCTTTCTCTGCAACGCGTGCCGTGACCGCTTGCGTAGCTTTCGTTCGCGTCGTCAGCGCAGCTCAGTTGCCGAAGTGATTTATAGTAATGCCACAGCGGTATTTCCAAGTGCACTTCCCATTCAAGTATCCAGTAATGAATAATCCTTTCACACGCGCTGCAAACACTGCAGGTAAACTTTGTGCACTGCTACCCAGTCTCAAAACTGTAATGCACCACAGATGCAAATGCGCAGGAAACAGAGCGACATATTTTATTTACAAATATATTTTTGAGAGATAAAAGAAGTCTGTACAGAAGAATGCTCTCAGAGTTTGCTGCAGCAGATTTTTCATACTGGCAACGACAGAGTTATTGCTTTCCCCTTGACACAAGTGTCTTAATTGGTCAGCTGTTCGAAGCTTTGAGTTTGTGCACATTGCTCTATGTAGTTTTTAGCATTCGTCGCTTGAATTTCTTGTTTTGAAAGGCCTGCGGAGGAACTTGTATAGCAATTGCTCCGCAAAAAGGAGAATTCAATCATTTATTAAAATACCTGAGAAAATGCGACTCACTCCTTCGTTATGCTTATTTTAAAATGATACATTTGGTCCTGGAGGCACAATTGCTATGTAGATTTAAAGTATCTGTACTGTACGACACTTAATAAAATATCGATGCACATTCCAATGACTTGTCCGCCGCGATGGAGCAGAGGTTATGGTCCTAAGCTGCTGACCCGAAGGTTACGGGTTCGATCCGCGGAGGTCACATTTCGATGAAGGCGAAATGGTAGAGGCCCATGTACTGTGCGATGTCAGTGCACATTAAAGAAGACAAGGGGCTCGTATTTTCCGGAGCCCTCCACTACGGTGTCTCTCATAATCATATCGTGGTTTTGGGACGTTAAACCCCAGATATTATTATCATTTAGCGATCTCCCTGATCAGTTGAGGCTGAAGAGGGCTCTTTTCCTTGAGCACATTTGTGAATTCATATGCAGGCACAAACGACGCATACCCCGTTCCACAACGCAGAGGAATGCTTGCAGCTCGTTGCAAGAGCGTCGCTTCTCATGCGATGGTCCAACGACACCTATCAATCAACTTTTCTAACGCACACACGCACACACCCCGCACTCAACGCTACCTGGACTTGGCAATAAAAAATAGCACGGCTCTTTCAATGGTGATTTCATTTGTGCAGGAGTCAAGTGCACATAAAAAAATTGGAAACTCGTGCGGTGTCATTAACTTGGACAGAAGTGCTATTATTAGTGTCGAAGGTCCGCCAACGCAGTGAGCACCTGCATCCTGCTCTGAGTCTTCTACCTCAGTTCTTTTAACGTCATCTAGGAAAGTAAAAAGAAAAAAAAGTCAGCTGTAAGATGGCGCTATTCTTTCCGCGGGTGTTTCCTTTTACCTCGGTGTTGGTGTCTTAATTCGCACTCAGGTACAAAAGCAAGTTCGGCGTTCCTCTAGGTATTCACACTTCGGCCGCCTTCACGATTAGTACACTATATATCTCTTAAGACAAAACGGGGCCCGAAATGTAACTAGCATACTGTGCAGTCCACGTCCAGTGGCTAGTTCAACCTCCGCAGGTCTCTCCACTGAAGCATTCGTGGCTCTTCATCTGCAAGGTCATTGAAAAGAGCCAATTTAAAAACCCGAGCCAGCGTTCATAAAAATGTGTTACGATAAAAATTTTCTTAAGGGAATATTTGCCAATCTTGCTGCTCGACATATCATTGCGATGCCGTCCCGCAATGGCGAAAAATTGGGGGACCCTTAAGCTTCGCCTTTAAGAGTTGAACGCGATAGCGATATCCCGTCCCTACTGCGTACTTCAATAACTTAGTGCATACTATGTAATGGTTAGTATGCTTTAAACCAGGAGAAATTATGCGCGGCAAATGTGGGAAATGTTTTCGAACTTGCTATGCACCCAATACGTGGTGTTAAGAAAATACGCACAGTAAGGTGTGTGCCGTTTGTAATGGGTGGCTGGCTTTAAACTATCGAATCGTTATGATAGTCACATATTCTGACGCCCGATGGCAATGTACGCTTGTACCACGCAATATTTCTGGGATATTACATGTTATATTGCGACGCCTATATAAAGGACGCCTGCGTTTGCGAAGCATGCAAGTTATTTTCACTGCATTTCCAAGGAGAGGAAGTTATTTTCACAGTATTCCTAAGCAGAGGCATGGCTGTGTGGTAGAACACCTGCTTGCCACGCAGACGAGCCGGGTTCGATCCTCACTCGGACCCGAAAATTTTTATTTATTTTATTTGCATCTTTCTCGATTTTTCGGTCACGGACAAGATGATGATTTTTCGGTCACGGACAAGATGATGATTTTTCGCTCACAACCAACGACGCCGACACCGACGCCGACGCCGGAATTTCTGCGAAACGAGCTCTTTAACGCTATCGCGTTAAGAGCAATTACGAAAGGGAAGTTTTCCGCATTAGTTCAGTCCACGCGCAAGAAGTCTTGCATCCTGGCACGTAGTAATGATACAGCCGTTGCTTCGGAGGCATAGCAGGAGCTGCGCAGATCAGGATAGATTTTTCCAACGCGAATATTCACCGGGCACAAACCATGACAACCGCGGAGCGAGCGGGCGCTCTTCAAGTGCCGGCGATGACAGCGCCGCCGCAATTTTCCGCGCGAGAGGGGTCAGCGGCTAACAATAGAACCGGTCTCCGTTCGCGCCACTCAAAACTTCTAGTACACTCTATCAGGGCCTCTCCTTAGTATTCCTTCCTCCATGGGCTGCGGTGTGCGCGCACGAAAAATTGGCTGGCAGGGTGGCGGCACCTGTCGGAGCAGGTATCAACCACTCCGCGATGTCTCTGTTGCCAGACCGCGTGCGTGCTGCCGGGCGCACTGGGCTATGGTCTCCGAGATGCACGCAACCTGTCGGCGTGCAATCTCGGAGGTGATCACTGGGCGAAGCTCAAATCGTCGAGTGTGCTCACGTGAGCTCTGCGATCGCCAGCGATGCCAGCGTGTCTCATGAGTTGAGGAGGCAAGGTAGGGGTGAGAAGGAGGGTATGATATAATTGTCCGTAGCCGCCTTGGTACACGGCGTGCCGCTAAATTTGTGGTGCCAATGGTTCGATGATGCTCTAGTCTAAACGCTGACAAAGCTTCAAATAACCGTTTCAGGGTCCCTTTAACATAGTTGAAGACATGACTTGGAATAATAATTAAGAAAGTTAAATTAATTAACTCTTTAATTAGCGGATTTAGGCGGCTAAGTCAAATGGGAGAATTGAAGTCCTTCATGCGAAGGACCCATTTCATCTTTGATACTTCGAAAAAGCGGCCTCTAGGAATAATTGCGATGTAATGAAATTCTCCCACGTTCAGCGGCGCAACCGAAACCGAAACGCGGAAGAGCGCAACTGCCATATTCGTCTGAGACGTCCAGAATGAGTGAACGTCATTATGTCAACCATCAACCGACTGCGTTGTGTGGGTGTGTGGGCTGCGCTTGCAGTAGTAGCACGCATGACGCACATGCGTTAACGAACGGGGAAGAACTGCAGCTCTGTAACCGTTGTGTTGAACAGTGACGTCATTCTAGTCGTCTGCTTGTTGCGCTCATCAGTGCTTGGGTTTCGGTTTCGCCGTTGAATTTGCCTGAACTTCATTACGCCACAATAATTAATAGAGGCCGCCTTTTCTAAATCTTAAAGCTGCGATGGGTTTTTCGCATGAAGAATTTCAATTCTCCCATTTGACATAACCGCATAACTTCCCTAATTAAAAAGCTAGTTAATTTAATTTTCTTAATTACGGTCCCAAATGACGTCTTTAACCATCTTAAGATGCAAGTTGCTACAGAAAAACGACTTTGTGAAAACAGCGTGCAAATATCCCATTTAGATGATTTTTTTAGGATATTGGACACATTTCTTGAAACACTCTGTATATATACCGGGTGTTCAAAGTTAAGCTTTATGGTTTTCTTAAAATTCAGCACTGGGAAGAACATGAAAACCACCTTTGCAGATAGCTTATATATCCAGGGGGGACACAAAGTGAGACAATAATTATCGCTGTCAGGCGCCCAATTAACTCAGATTCAATAATTAACTTTTTAGTGACTGCAGCAAGCAAGCATGTTTGTATTGAAAAGTTGGAGGCAGTCGTGTTTATACACAGTTCCACTTGGAAGAATTCTTCTAGCATGTCTGTGCTCCGAGATATCCCGCTGCAAAGTTTCATTGTGGTTTACGTGATTACGCATGAAAGATAGTCAGCAGTGGCGCCAACTCCTCCCCGGTGGGCCGTGGCAGTTGCGTGCGTCGTTTAATCTGACAACGGGTTGTAGGCATTGGCAAAGATGATAACGGTTGCCCTTTTGCTACTGGCTGGCGATGGCAAGCAGTGACTGTTCGTCACATAGGGGAGGAACATTGCGCTGACCCACAGCGCCCTGCATGCGTAATCATGAAGACCACAATTAAACTTTGCAGCGGTATATCTCGGAGCACAGACATGCTAGAAAAAATCTTTCAAGTGGAACTGCGTATAAACGCGACTGCCTCCAACTTTTCAATACAAACATGCTTGCTTGCTGCCGTCACTAAAAAAGTTAATTATTGAATCTGAGTTAATTGGGCGCCTGAAAGCGATAATTATCCCCTTCAGGGCGCAGTGTCCACATATGTGGACGCGACTTGTTTTTATCAGTTCCACGGACTAGTGGGAAAGAAAGGGCAAGATACATTGCGCGTAGGAATAATTGGACCTTCTACATAGTCAATGCGTCTTGACTTGACCCCAATGTGCTGCACACGATTGCAGCCGATCACATTTACGAAGGCACTACGATGTTTGACGGGTCACTGGATGCGCCCCGTTCCAGAACCAACTTCTTAAGTATTATTTTTCTTTGCTCAAAATGAACAGAGCTAAAAACTAACTGCGTGTTTCTTTTGAGCCTAAGATTACCTTCTTTTCGTGTAAAATTCGTACATGAGTGGTTGCAGAATAATTAAATATTTAATTATACGCTAATTAAGATTAATTAGCAAAGCTCGCAAATAACAACATAGTTCTTCATTTTCTTTCATGGAATGTAATAAGGAGTGCCTTAGAATTATGTTGTGCCAAATTTAGACATTTCCCGACAGTGCATCATAATGTGCGCCTGAAGGGGTTATTGTCTCACTTTGTGTCCCCCCTGGATATATAAGCTATCTGCAAAGGTGGTTTTCATGCTCTTTCCAGTGCCGAATTTTAAGAAAACCATAAAGCTTAACTTTGAACACCCGGTATATACCCTATTAAGTGGACGGAAGGATGACCGCCGCCGAAGCTCTGTGGTAAAGCGTCGGACGCGTTATTCGAAGGTCGCTGGTTCAGTCTCTGCCGGCGGCAAGGTATCTTTTCGCCCACTTTTCTTTCTTCATATTTACATTACAATTACTTCTAATAACATCCCCTATACTTCCCTTGGCATCATTGTCTGTTAGTTCTCATTATTATTGTGTCTAACAAAGAAAACGAGCCCTTAAATTTACACTTCTTTCCTTCATGTATAGCGAGGGTCCCTTTCTGGAAGACTTGATGGCTTCAGGTAGTATGCGAGGGATTATTGGTCAGCTGCCTGCTCGTTAAAAGATCACGTGCTACGTGACGCCAACAGGCAAAAAAATCACAGCATATCCACGAAGTGAATGATGATGAGTGGGCGAAGCTGCGGGGAATCATTCGTGTAAGCATGAATCTCCCCGTACATTGCCCACTCGATCATGCAAAGACGTGACACGTCGTGACGCGAGCACTCGCCGCCTCTGGATCAGCTTGCCGACGTGCCGTGCCGCTGCAGCTTCGCGAGCCCTCAACTCCGGGTCGGCTTGCCTGAGCTGCCGTGCCGCTGCAGCTTCGCGAGCCCACAAATCTGGATCCGCTTGTCTGCGTCGCCGCCTACTTCTCTCTCGCACAACTTGAGAGCCCGCGCTGCAGCCGCTTTGCGAGCCCTCCGCTCCGCCGCCGCCTTGTCTTCTTCGTTGTTCATAGCAGTAGTAGCAGTATCGAAGCGCACTGAGTGACGACCGTCGAAAGAGAGAGGAAGCGCACCGAGAGCCGAGAGTGGAGTTTGCGCGCTGGAAAGTGGAGCGAGCGCCGCAGAGCCATCTAGTGGGCGTCATGCAAATCAAATGAGAGGGCAGCTGCGCCTCTAGCGGGAGCGGCGTGTACTAGCTTGGCTACACCGGGGGAGTGATGTACAAGCCTCGACCTTGAAGAGCTTCGCCCCTAAAAGAGAATGTGCTCTATAACGTGCTTATTGTTCATCGTCATCAGCGTCATCGTCATGGCGTATAATGGTTACCTTGCATGTGCTGTGCCGTGATGGCAGCGTCATCGTCATCGCACTAGCGTGGCTACGCCGAGTGACACCGGCGGAGTGATGGACAAGCCTCGACCTTAAAGGGACCCTGAAACGGTTTTGACGATTTTGTACAAACACATTGAGCCAGTAGACCAAGTGCTAAGGCTCATTTACAGACTAATTTAAGCTCTCTGCGTACACTGTGTAATTGATTACAACGCTATAAAGCTGCGAATCGCTGCAGATCACTGCGGCTCAGCCCAACGCGTTTTCAACCGCCCCTCCCCAGTATGACACGCAGTCTGCGCACGATCTGATTGGCTGCGGTGTGCGCGCACGAAAAATTGGCTGGTAGGGTGGCGGCACCTGTCGGAGCAGATATCAACCCCTCCGCGATGTCTCTGTTGCCAGACGGCGTGCGTGCTGCCGGGCGCACTGGGGCTATGGTCTCCGAGATGCACGCAACCTGTCGGCGTGCAGTCTCAGAGGTCATCACCGGGCGAAGCTCAAATCATCGAGTGTGCTCACATGAGCTCTGCGATCGCCAGCGATGCCAGCGTGTATCATGAGTTGAGGAGGCAAGGCAGGGGTAAGAAGGAGGGTATGATATAATTGGACGTAGCCGCCTTGGTACACGGCGTGCAGCGAAATTTGTGGTGCCAATGGTTCGATGATGCTCTAGCCTAAACGCTGACAAAACTTCAAATAACCGTTTCAGGGTCCCTTTAAGAAGCTTCGCCCTTTAAAACTTCCCCATCTCCCGCTAAAGGGAACCATGTGTGGATGCGAAGCAGCGGGGAAATGGCTGGCTTCAGCGGGAGAAACGTCGCCGCTCCCGTTTCGTGGCAGCGGCCCGGGCGCTCATCGCGGCGCTGCACAGGAGAGAGAATGAGGCGAGCGCGCTCCGTCATTTTCATACCGTGGAACTACCGTGGCGCCCCCCAGTGGGGTATGCAGCTGTCGCACCACCTGTCGTGCGAGCCGCTCCGTAGAGTAGAGGATTCCTAGAGGAGAGAACGGGGGGCGACCGTAGGAGAGGACAGAGAGGGGACGCGCATGCGCTGTGGGGGGTGTGGGACGCCGCTCCGTAGAGTAGAGGATTCCTAGAGGAGTGAAAGGGGGGGGGGGGGGGCGTAGGAGAGGAGAGAGAGGGTGTGTAAGACGCGGGAACGAGGGACGGACAAAGTCCCCGCAAGCACATGCAAGCAAGATCAAGGAATGGAGTCAACGTGGGCGACAGACACCACCGGTAGTGCGCGTTATTCTTTGCTGGTACCCACCACCTGCCTAGCCATTGCTAAGCAACCACTCTGTGCTCTCGGCCATGACTGTGGTGACTGTGGTGGTGGTTGACAGCCTTATTGTACTACAGTGTTCTGGTTTTCATAGTGGGTGCTTCCCTACTTATTAGTGAAAGTGACCGGACGCGGAACGCGGGAGGGACGGACCCAGCCCCGAGCATATCTAATATAAGCCATTGGCCGCGTCCGTTTCAGTTTGCCGGGTGAAGAACGAGCCATTTTCGGCTGTCTGTGAAATGAAAGTGCAAATTCCGCGCGCCGTGTGGTGCTATATTTGTCTAACATGTTCGCAAGGGCCTCGACTATACTCATCTGCGGTGAATTCGAAGTTTGTCCCAAAAGTGCTGCATGGACCCCATAAAGTGACCATTTGAGATAAAAACTGTTGTGTTGACGAATCACAGGCGTCGCCTGGAACAATGTTTTTTTTTTTTTTCTGCCACTGCCCCCCCCTCCCCCCCTTTCCGGGCGAGTCTCCCTACTTCAGAAGTCCCTAGGTTGGCAGGTATGGACGTGCTTCCATTCGCGCATAGCCTGTGCCACTTGCAAAACGAGGTTCCCGCGTTCTTTTACGGGAAAATTTGTTTTCTTTGAGAATTTACTTAAAGCGAAACGCTCGAGCCAAATGTGTGTAGAGTTATTGTGCGTTGCACCAAAAGTTGTTTTAACTCCTAACATGTTACAAAAGCTAAAATGTATTTGCAAGTTGTGTTTTGCTCGATAACGGATAATTTTTCCTTTCCGTCCCTGTTTGCATATGTTGTTTTGTTGTGAGCCTTTATTATGTCTGAGAATATCCCTTATTGTGCAGAGTATTGTAAACTCTCTACAGTTTCTTTTTCTCATCACAATATAGCATCCCGTTTTTCAGATACCATTTTTCATGGCTGCTCAAGCCGAACAGGAGCGACAACATAGCAAGTCACAAGTCTGATGCCTCCAGCCATAACTATACTGTTTGATTTATCCATGATCATAAGGAATAAATATGCAAACATGATGCCGATCTATGCTGTTTTCTTTTGTAGCTTATATAACACCACGCACGTCACACTAATACTTTGTAGTTTGCCATAATACTAGCAAAAACATGTCCGCCGCGGTGGTATAGCGGTTAGGGTGCTCGGCTGCTGACCCGAAGGTCGCGGGTTCGATCCCGGCCTGCGGCGGTCGCATTTCGATGGAGGCGAAATGGTAGAGGCCCGTGTACTGTGCGATGTCAGTGCACGTTAAAGAACACCAGATGGTCGAAATTTCCGGAGCCCTCCACTACGGCGTCTCTCATAATCATATGGTGGTTTTGGGACGTTAAACCCCAGATATTATTATTAGCAAAAACATGCAAATGAGGTCTACCTCAACTACTTAATTCGAAATCGCAGACCATCTTTTCGCGCTTCCTACATTACTATGCTGAAAAAGCTGTGTTATTTTGACAAATCTATTGAAATAATGCCAAAATTGAACTATTCTTTTTTTTTTTTTTTTGAGGTTACTGGGCCCGGCGGCAAGTATTATTTGAGAACCTCAAGATCAATACTTCACTATTTTCAACACTTATCGCGCGACACTGTAGAGCATGCGTCAATTGAGTAACCTAAAATAGTTCTAGAGTAGCTTAACGCTTCTGTGTTTGTCATTTTACCCACTTACGAGTGTTACCGGCCAGAGTATTGACTCCCTCAGGAGTGGTGATGTGTTTTTTCAGATAAGAGTCTTTTCACTCTTCCTAAGAGGGTCAAGGTACTCTCCTAGAGTGCGTCGACTCTGACCCACCAAGAGAGTTAACATGTCTCTGTAAAGAGAGCATACGTATACGTGGCAAGTCAGAACTCTTCGAAAAGAGTCACACATACTTTATTTTTTCCCTCTTAGAGTGAATGAGTTGATAGCATATGCGTCAGGCATACTATATGGTATATGCGACTCGTCATACGTAAAAAAATTCGTCGTCTTCCTGCCTGCAATGGCTTCTGCGTCAAAAGGATACGCTTCCATGATCAGCACTCAGAGGTTATTGTCCGCGCTTCACATGAACGTCATCAAATTTTCAAATGTCCGCCATAAATAGTGGTTATAAGGTTGAAATTTTTCATTGGAAACTGTGCTCGGTCTTTCGGATCTCCAACGAAACGTCTTCTACGAACATATGGAAAACGCCACACATGCCTCCTCCGCTATGCCTTACGTCAACAAAAAAGACACGCCATATCCACGAAGTGAATGATGATGAGTGGGCGAAGCTCGATCGTTTTCATTCATGGCAGAAAGAGAATGTGTGGTCTGGAACGAGCTTATACTTCATGGTCATCAGCGTCATCGTCATCGTTATCCCGTGTAGTGGGTACATTCCACTATACGGGGCTACCTACCTACCTACCTACCTACTACTACAACTACTACTACTACTACTACTACTACTACTACTACTACTACTACTACTATCACTACTACTACTACTACTACTACTACTACTACTACTACTACTACTACAGAGGAGGGACAGACCCACACCCTAAGGAGCTTCGCCCCTAAAAGGAACTAATTTTACAGTACATCCTTATCCTCCACTTCTAGCCTTTGTTTTGGACGGGCTAAATTGTTGTGGGACTCCAGCTTGTCTTCAGCTTCTAGCTGTGCGAAGGTCACCTTTCTGTCTTTCTAACTACGCATTATACCCGACCATAATCTAGAAAAGATGTTTTTAATGTATGTTGGATTCATTAAATGCTCAAAATTTCGGTCGAAACGTTAAAGGGGCCCTGCAACGCTTTTTTAAAATGGTCAGAAAATAAAAGCGACATAATTTATTCCTTTAATTTATTTGCCTCAGCCTTTCATAGGCCAATTCTGTCAGCCTTGCGTGATTCCGCAGAACTCATTTGCAATAAGCTGCGTCTATGTGCTTCGAGTTGTTGACTAATTCGCTCTCGCGCTGCCAATCCGCCTTTTTCGATTTCCTGTGCTGCCCTCTGCCGTTTTGGTAGGGGGGCGGATCTTCACGGTGATTATGATATAGACGCACAAATTACGGCTAGTCGTTACCTCTCCCGTTTCCTATATATAGTATTCTCTCGTTGTATGTACTCGGGGTCTTCGGCTCGCCGCCGTCGCTTCACAGCCATTTTTTTTGGCCTAACTGTTGCCTTCTTCATCTTGAGTGGACCAGTGGTGAGTAGTGGGATTTACCCAATATCTGTGGCAAACACCCGTTAATGATGATGATAGTTTTCTAGTAGGCCGCACAAATTACGGCTATAGCTTAAACAGCTTCGCTGTTAAAAATTTTGCGGCACTCGATTTGTGAGGAAACAAGCTCCGATAGTGATGCCATTGGATGATTTCTTGAAAAAAGAGACAGTTTCGCCGCAACGGCGAAGCAATGAATGCGATAGCAAGAAATTGAAATGTCTCCCGAAGAACGACAAGCAGCTCGAAACTTGCTGTGCGCCGCTGAAGCACGCTGAAGGATGGTCGAAAAGAACGCGCAGGTACTCATAGGTCGAGCGCGAACTAACAATCACAGTTACGTCTTTGTGTTTGAGCAGCGCGCTACAAGTGTCGACTATGCAGAAAGCGACGCTCTTATGTGTTTCTTTTTCTGTCAAACTGCAGCGCGCGGTGTGACCCTCTGCGTCTCCTGCCACGCGGTGGCGCCTGAGGCAACGTGTGCTTTAAGGTGTTCCCGGTGTTCTTTTTTAGGGCGAAAACACTGTCTCATGCTCACGTCCGTCCGTTTGTCAATACGTCTCTCCATCCAGGCCCAGATATCTTTGCCACCGTGATGATACAGACTCACAATTGTGTCGCCGGTTTCATTTCGGAAACTTAAACGTCGTGGTAAATTTCGTCAAATATTCTGACATCGCTGCTCAGTCAAACATAATATTATGAACAGTAACGACGAGTGTTTTTATTCGCCGACAAACAGTACTTGTGGTTTGAACTGAAACAAGCTAGCGCGACTGTCTTTCACAGGAGAAGGGCAGCCGCGCCGGCAAGCGATTCCATGGAGAAGCGCCCCAAGAATGTGGATTCCCCCTATTCGCCTCGTGTGCGACCGATGGCGGCGCTGCGAACGGCGCTCCGGTAGAGTGCCTCGATGCGCTCGTTCGCCTCCGCTACGCTCCGGTGACGAAAGGGCGGGGATTCGGCTTTTGTCGTCTGCTACGCTCTGGCTAAAACAGCAGCATTTTCGTTATAGTTCGCTCGCGTCTCACGGCGTTCCTCGACTACTAGCTGCATTTTCTTCTAATGATATTTATTGAGATGACTGCTAGCATTACATGAGTTTAAGAAACGTTAACATTTAACAGATCTTCTGCATACCCACAGCGATCGCGGTCAGGTTCATGCCCCCGAGTTCGTAGCGTCGCTCACTGGGCTGGATGGCGTTGAAATAGCTTACGTGAAAGCGCGAACGCCCCCGCCAAGTGAGTTAAAAGAGTCTCCGCTGCTTTGAAATCGCAGCGCGATCAACTTTGCGGCTTATTCGCAAAAGTTAGCGTTGTGTAAACATACTTGAGATGAACGAAAATTCCCGCTCCACTCCCAATTATAGTCATGTGGACTAGTGCAGGCACGACAGCTGACAAAATGAAATCGATAAGTTCATCGACTAGCGGGTTATTGCGGACCACTAGCATAGATTGGGCGAGCTGGATGCAAACAAGATCGCTCGGAATGAAACGCCAGCAGTGGTGCGCGTGGTACAGTTCGACTCTTATGATTAGAGATAGATACGTTCATGAGCCGCATTCGTGTTTTCGATCGCGCAGTGCTGCCTACTCGACTGTGCGAGCCTGCCAATGGTAATGACAGGATGGCGCGCACTATATTTCTAATGCTTGGGCAACGCGATCCGCTGCAGTGTTCGCGTTTCACTTGACACCGAGTACAGCTTCGTAAACATTAGGAAAAATCGGCGAATGTGTCCAGGAAGAGGAGAAAGAGAGCTCTTTCCCACCATTCTTTTGGCCCCTGTGGGTGATTATTGTGATTCTTTACCGGGCTGTAACAAAATATTTTAAGGTGGGAGCCTTAAATTCCACATAAATTGCGAAAATTGACCGTCGGCGTCCCACGTCGCCAGCGTCAACACGAGTGATGCGAAAATTCATCACATGATCACGTCATCATGACATCCCAGAACGACAAAATTTGTGACGTCATAACGTCATATCACATGATTACGTCATCACATGACATCGTCGCTTTGCATTGCCTCCGTGATTGGTGGGCCAATCTCGGAGGCCATGCAAAACCAGGTGATGTGTAGAAAGTCTCAATGCAAACCTACGTTACGTCCAGAAAGCATTCGGAGGGGGGGCGGCGAAGGAACAATACATCGATTAAAAAAAAAGATGGCTTTCGCCTTCGAGTCAACTTAGGCACATGCATAAGGAACTCGAGTCTCTTTAGTACAGTGATCGCACCAAGCCACATCAGGAGTCGACCGTTAAGACTGATTTACAGTATTTTATTGCAAATACATCTTTCGATGCGAAAGCAACGTTAGTATGATTACACTAATTCTGTTCAGCCTATTTTCAGACCACCGTGAACGAGTGAACAAACGTCGATTTATTAACGTAAGGATTAAAATATGTTGCAAAAAAATAGAACAAAAACAAAAGAAAATCACGCCGGACAACCTACCGATATTTCATATCCCCGTCGTGCATCCCCTTTAGACTCAACCTGTTTATTTCGTGTTTCAATTTAAAGCACTTACGACGCGCTTACACAGCAGCTGCTAAAAATGTGTATTTAATCAAACGTTGTTGCCGGTAACGCCACTTAATTTATTTGAATGACATCAAACGTCGTTTGTCATGCTCCGAACATATGAATTGAATCGAAGGAGCAGACCGAACACGAGCAGCACGCGGTATACATTTATTGCGCTTTAACGCAGACATGGAAGCTGAAGCCCGAATGCTGAAGTCAGTTATCGAAAACGGGCAGGAAAGTCATTTTGAGTGCGCCACGGCCATAGAACAGTCGCGAAAAGAAAAATTCACCATAGAAGCAGATGTACACATGGATGGCTAGCAGACGACAACAGGAGCAATCGACACAGAACGTGCTCCTGACGGCAACTCCGCTCGACTTCGATGGACATTTTGCTTGAACATTCAGTACATATTGCTTTATCAACTCGCCCACCAATGTTTCGATAACTCGAGCGCGATAGACAGGCTGGCAGCGTCGAGCAGCCTTCACGTAGCGAACGCGCGCACGAAAAGCTGCATCCGAGTCCTCTCCCTGACGTCACACGCGAGAGGGCGCCACTCCAAGATCTCGAGGCGAATACCAAACTCTATACCGTACGCTATGCATGTACAAAAAAAAAAAGAAAAAAAAGGGTCGAATGGCCAAACGCTTTCGCCGAACACACTTCGGAATTTACAAAGTGTCCTTCAATTTTTCTTCTTTCCACATCGCGAGTGAGTACAGAATGGGCCCCGTTTTTCGTGTGCGTCACAAGGGCAGTTTTCAAATGGAAAGAAAATGTAGGAGCGTCGTGTCATAGAGAACACGCTCAAACTCCTCCGAGATCTGCGCACCGTCAGCGGTAAGGGGTGTATATAAATAGTTCACCGTTATTATGCCGGAGCAAGCATGGCGCGTGGCAGGGCTGCCTAAAGGCCTGACCACACGTACCCGTTGCAGCGCGTCAGCGCTGCAACGGGCACGTGTGGGCACATGTGTGAAGCCGTCGGCAATCGTAGTTTCCAGACTTCCCCCCTGGACCAGATTTCGGACTTTTTGCGTACTTTTTCACAATGACTCTGAGCATACCTTTCCAACTCATCACTTCATTTATCTTGTTCCCGAACGTCGTGCCACTCTTCAATATGGTCTATAAAACTCATCTACGAGGCCGTCTCTTTGCAGGTTTCAACAGTGTATGTTATGAGCGGTTTGTATTATGCTCTTTTTTTTTTCATATTATAATGGTGTATGCCTTGCTAACGATATTGCACCTGTTGAAGGGGCGGCGATTGAACTGCGCGGGTAGTACTGGCGGGAGATGGACGAAGAGATTTCGAACTGTTTTGGGGGTTCGTTCCACTTTGGTTAAAAAGGCGAATAAGCTTCTCGACGCTTACTCAATGTATGCATGTGGTTCGAGGTAAGGGGACATCACGCGGTATGGAATTCGTAACTGCCTTTTTTCAAGCGAGATATATCGTCAAGCGAACGTATACTTTGCTTAATGGACCCTATACCTTGCATGCTTAGTATACCTATGTTATTCCTGCACATTACGACGCTGTTGCGGCAGTATCATGGCGTCTCGGACCCAGGGTTGCCAGGTTTGGCTACTTTGCGCCGATATGGCTACTTTCTTGGGCCGGTGGCGGCAGAAAAATTGTCTAGGCTACTTGACTTTTCTTTGGCTACTTTCTTGTCCCGACAACTTGAGCAGAATTATCAATATCTGGTGAAGCCGCAGTCGCTGATGTGGGGCCAAAACGTGGAAGTCAAAGCGTGCTTCCAACTTCGAAAAAAGAATTTAGCACTTTGATTGCGCAGATAATGAACTTTATTGCAAAGGATGGCGCAGCAGCCTAAGCAGCCGTAAGGGTCACTGGTGGCGATCATAACATGAATATAAAAAATACACATTTATAACCTGTCAGTCAAGCAGGCCTCGCGCACACAACAAAACTCTTTTGTATACCTGCAGGCTGTCTCAGCGGAAACTGTTTCATGGGGCCTCATTTTGCAGATCGGCCATTGCTGAACGCGTCTTTAAATCACAATAGGTAGTGAACAGGAATCGAAAGTGCTCCGCATCCAGAGCGCTGTGCACTCATCGACATTGTAAATCGGGCATCCGACGAAGTGAGCACTGAAACACCAGGACACAAAAGGCAAAGGCAGCAACACAAGTGCCCACAGTTCTTAATTAAAGCTTGTGTTGACGTTTTGCCTTATGTGTCCTGGTTTCTTAGTGCTCTCTTTAGAATGTCGTACCAACTCGCCCGCCAATCAATCCTTATAAGATATCCGACGAACGGCGTGTATCATTTCTTAGGTTTAGGTTCAGACTCCGGCTCTGCATTGGTCATCGCGGGAGAAATTATTGTGAAAGGGGCTACAAATCAAGCTTCAATGCCAGCAACTCTGATTTTGAGCGTCCTTATCACGCCGGAGACCTGGTTTTCTTGCCGCAACTTCTAATTATTTCAAGATATGAAAGACGCGAGAAGAAAGGGTCATCTTTTCAACAGCGCAAACACTAAGTCATCATGCATGACATGATTGCTAAAGTCAACAATTTATACTGGAATATCAGGAATTATAATTTTGAAGTGTTCGTGCGGCAAACATTTACATTCTCGCCGAAAGACTTTGCATTTAGCGGTTTAAATAAAAATGTGGAAACGGTTTTCACGTATGTGCGGCTAGTTTTGGCTACTTTTACTGCCCTTGGCTCATGCTGGCTACTTTCTGACTAGTTTTTCCAATATTCTGGCTACTTTTTGCTTTGTTTTTTTACCTTTCAACCCTGCTCGCACGGACCACGTCGAAAGCTCAAACGTTAACAATTGGGCACACATATAGGAGGCTGTGCATGTCCAAGTCGCGTAACATGACCACTGGGAGCCGTGACAGAGCCATTGAAAAAGAACATATCTAACGAGACTCCGCGCAGACCTTTCGTTTAGTATACTGCGGGAACTCTAAAGAACGTTGCCCTGCCTTGGAGCCCTCTGATCATGCTTTCGATGATAAGTTATAGATATAAATTTATTATAATAGTTTATTATGTTACATTTATCACTGCGATTACAGAACACCATTTCGGATATAATTCAATAATGCAATTAATAAAGCAAATAATAGTGAGATGTTAACTATATAAGCGCCTAGTCTATCAAGTAGCCCCATATACTAGAAGCAAAATAATTTCAGTACTTATCTCTCATAAAACTTCTCCGAATAGCTTGCCCCACATAAAAAAGGCGTTTTTTCTAGATACAATATGTGGAACACATTGTACGTATGACAAAGTATTTGGAACAATCTCAAGAATTGTGCAAAGTCCAAGCCCGGCCCGACCCGAGCCCGCCACCTCAAACCCGGGCCCGGCCCTAAGCCCGGAGCTTCAGGCCCGAGCCCGGCCCGGGCCCGCCGTGAAAGCCACCTTACCAGGCCCGGCCCGGCCCGTGGTCCGGGCCGGGCCCGGGTTTTCGGGTAGGCCCGAGCCCGTGCAGTGCTCTATGGTCACCTGACTTGACAAGAGTTGGACTGTACATATTATCATTTGATTTAAGGTCCCGCAAACTATTCTTAACATATGTTTCATGCCGGCGTATTGTTTCGCTATCAAGTTCGAGATTACGCATTTTGAGTCTACAGGACTGAGAAGGGGCGCATGTACGCAGTGCAAGGGCTTAAAAGGCGTCTATCGTAGTCTTTACCTTATTTTTGCCGGCAGCTCCAACGTCATGGTGTTATGTTGAAACACGTTGACTGAGGGACTTCGCTTCTTTGCGCTCGTAGAATCTTATGAAGGCTGCGCGTCCCCGAGGAATACGAGGGCCTGCGGGCGCGGTATTAAGTCTTCTGCATTTGAGCTACTGAATGTATACCTAACGGTGTAACGCTTTGGCCAGGCATGCAGCGACACATCCTTTCGAAGGGCCTCTGGCCAGGCGCCATTTCAGACATTGGTGACACAGTGGAAATTGTAAGGCGCTGTCAGGGGAGCGTTTTACCGAAAGAAGTTTTCAAGTATGTTCACTATCAGATGATTAAAAGATACTGAACTGTCGTGTTACCATGGTGCCAGGAGGCGTGAACTTCTGTCAATACAGACAGCAGTTCACGCCCCTTTTGGCATCCGTCATTGTCAAAACACGTTCCGTATCTAATTCCGTGTGCTGGCACCGATGGTGCGCGTCATGCTCATGCACTTCACGAACGTTGCATTCTTTGCTTTCGGCCCTTTCTACAATGCTTCGCCACGCCTTCCCACTGAGTGTATTTGGCGTTACGAAATGGATGATACACCGGTCACATGCGAAAGTACATGATGCGTCCAACAAAGGTAAATGAGTCATCTTAGCCGAACGCATAGGGATCCCGTGAGTTCTGTTTTCTCCGTGATTAGCTTCACACACTACTTTTATTATTATTATTATTATTATTATTATTATTATTATTATTATTATTATTATTATTATTATTATTATTATTAAATGTGTTTAAGGAGCGGATGGTGCCTATACATGGATCCGGCTACTCCTTTTCTCTGACATAGTAATTTGCGTCCCGAAGTTATCAATAACAATAAAGCATTGCAAAATTCACGCTCGAAAAATGTCCATTTACAAAAGCAATGTTCACACGTCATGAACGATGTCCACACGTCAACAACAATGTTCACACAGAAGAAACCCAAGGAACGTTCACGGTTTACCCACCGCTCCTTTCCTCGACATTTCAAAATCGTTCGGATTGTTTTTGAAGCAACGGTAGTTCTCAGTGGCCGTAGCCCCGGGTTTTATGGCAAACACTATTTGATTTAAACTTATTTTCATTGGGTTTGCTTCACTGACGTGAAAGGGCACTTGCTGCGTGATATATCTCAACTTCACCGTGAAAGGTCTGAGGAAATGCCACACTCTTTTCGTCTAGGCACCTGTATTTTGTCACAAATCACCGAATAAAAAATTAACGCTGTATACCAACCTATACCGAGAACAACTACCGAGAACCCGTTAACAAATGCACATAAGCGTAATACACGGTCGTCAGAAAGGGCAGAGTTCTGACATATATTGGTACACTTGTAACACAGGCTCTCGCAAGTATTGAACTCCCTATGGCATATGTATACAGGAAAATGTAAAAAGAAATTAGTGCTCGTGTCTGCCCCGCTCTTTCGTGTCCACGAAGCCAGACGACAAGCATTAATTTAAACGCAGCTGGAAGTAAAATATCAAGGTTGCTGTTACCGTTCAGCTAGCCACGAATAAAGTAGAAAAGGTGTAAATGTATGAAATTACAGCCCTCTACAACGTTAGCGCTGTTGCTTTTGATTAGCTTCTCATGTACACGAAGGCAACGTTCAGTAAGTATATCTTGTGTAAAATGCACATATGCACGAACTCACAGAAAAGGTCGTCTCACTGTCATAGCCGCTTTTGCGTCTTCGCTTCACGAAATAAATAAGCATGCAACAAACGACTACGGGTGTGCGAACAGTGAACTTTAGAAGCGAATTGATTTCGAATAGAATGGTGATGACAACGAATCGAATACTATTCGAAATATTTTGCAATAGTTAGGCAAACATTTTCAAAGCAGGTCCAGAATTCCATAACATTTTCTTTGCAACAAATATTCACATACTTTAACAAAAAAATTACGATTACTTTTAACCGACGAAAACGAGTACAATTATGTAAACTGAGATTAGCTTGTATGCATCAGCGACTAAAGCATTCGGGATATTTTGTAACTGTACATTGAAATACAGTAGTGACAAGAGTATGCAAGGTGGCACTTTGTCCCCAGTTTTTAAATAATACTGAGGTATGAGAAATAATCAATTTTAAACCGAACACCGCACACGTAGCTAAACATTTAATGAAACAGATAGACCAGTTCTCGCATCATGGGTCTTAGCACCAAAGGCAGGCAAATATCATTGTTGAATGTGGCACCTGCAAAAAAATTACATCAGCATGACACTTGCGTCTGTTGTTAGTCATGTAAACTTGTACAAAAATTGCACTTCTCTATCCCAACGCAGCAGTAATCCCCGCCGCCGTCCCATGACCAATCTCACGATGATGATAGTGAATAGTTGACGCGCTCGCTTCGGTGACAAGACAGTTTTAAGCAAGGACGCATTTATCATGGAGCCCCTTAAAAGCTAGGGCTGCATGCTTACTGGTAATTCAATCATTAAAGTTAGTAAAAATGACCCCTCGCTGTTATAACGTTTCGTTACTTCAAGGGTTTTCCCGTCGGTGCTGATTATTCGAAAAATATTCGGTTTTTCGAATATACAGAATTCGAGTCGAATATCGAATCGAATAGAATGCTATTCCATTCGTTATTCGAATTTTTCAAATATTCGCGTACCACTACAAATGACCTTTATTAAATATTGTCATTTAACAAAACAATGTTTGAACAGTCGTTATCGTTATCGTTATTTTACTCTTCCTTAATCCCTTGCTTGGTCTGTGCATGGTCTGTAAGGTCCTTTAGCATTCCGCCTCCATCAAAATGCGACCGCCACGGCTGGGATTGATCCCGCTACTTTCGGGTCAGCGGCCAAGTACTGTAACCACTGTTCGACCGAGGCGGACAATAAGGCACAGCAGACAAGGGAGAAACTCTCAGGCGGAACTGTCCTGCATCTTCTTTATTAAATGAGATCTTCGTCACATCTCATCACTGCATTTAGTCTTTTCTTTATTGCTGAGTGAACACTACCTCATTTTAGGGGCGAAGCTCCTTAAGCTGTGCGTCGTGCGTCCTCGATGTATGTAGTTGTAGGTAGCCACCTCTCGTTTAGTTCTTGGAATGTCCGCTAGATGGCGGTACTTGTATATGATGAATATATTTAGGGGCGAATAAAGGAAAGTTTATTGAACAAGTGTACACAAACACTGGAGGCACTTATACACTAAAAGTTCGCAATGGCGTCAGTAGAACTTATACAAACGCTAGACATAATTTTAAACGGACATCTATAAAACACTGTGCGGTACTAAGACACTATAAAAAAAAAAACATGCTACTTCTCAAGGAGCTGTAGAGAGAGAGAGAGAAAAAAAAAGGGGGGGGGGGGAAGGGGGGTTCGAGTAGCATAGCAAGTCGGATGACATGTTTCCCTGCTTAACTCAGTATGGCGCTGCGGGAAATTCCAGTTTGTCCCCACGTAATACGAAAAACCGAGTGTGCCAGCGCCTTAAAAAGGCATCAACACCACTTACATCTAGGTCATCGACTAGGTATCCAAAAATAATTTGATAAATTCGGTGCAAGACCGGGAATGCTGCTCGCTGTGATTGTCGACGAGCTTCTGCTTGGCACCGACGTCTCCAGATCACGTACATTGTGACTGCGAGTACCAATTGGACAAACAGGCCATTTTTCCTCTGCGACAGTGATGTAGCCCTAACTCCAAAGGCGCGCCAAACAAGGTGCCACACACCCTTGGTAGCAACGCATTCAAATAATGCATGCTTAGTGGTCTCGGATTTTCCATACTTCGCGCACTTATCATTTGGCACTACGTGCCACTTTGCGAGGCGTTGACGCGTCGGTAGCACGCTCCATCTTCTCAGCCAGTCAAATTCGCGAACCACCTCGGGAACTTTGCTCTTTTTCCAGGTCTTCCATCGGCTTGGGTTCGTTTTTCTTTTATCTTCATCTTCTAGTGTCTCTTCCGTCAGCAAGTAGCTTAACTCTATTGGCGCTAGTTCTTCAAACCCTTCTCCCTCCGTTTTGTTATCTACTGTGCGTTTAAAGTCACACACAGTCTTGTAAAACTCCAGTGGTCTCTCAGCTTGCGGTCCACTGTATCTCTCTGTCGTAAACGTATTCTTTAAAGTACTTGTCCAGTACATCAGAAGGCTCTTTCCTGGGTATTCCGGATCCGCAAACAACCTGGAAGTTGTTTTTGCTGCCAGTGCTCTAGTGAATAGCTTAATATCTGGTAGACCCAGACCACCACGCTCTGTGGGCAGATTGAGGCAACTAGTCTTCACCTTGGCCGGTTTATTTTCCCATATAAATGCTCCAATGACTGTTTTGAGGTTCTGTGCAAAACTGCTCGGCAGCAGCGCAATGTGTGCGATGTAGCAGACGTAAGCGCACGCCTGCGTCTTTATCACACCGGCCCTTGCAGCGAGTGATAGTTTGAATCCCGAAGCCTTATTTATCACCTCCCTCGCTTTGGTTATTGCGTCTTCCCATGTTCTATTTGCAATGCTTCCTTCTTCAAAGATCAGTCCGAGAACTCTGACAGCATCCACGTATTGAACTCCACCTGGGAGATCGTCGGAAAAGGCTCCAAAGCGCATCGCCTTGCTTTTGTCGGTGTTCAAGTATGCGCCAGAGAGAGCGGAGTACTGCTCAAAGAGCTCCAAAAATATCGTAAAACCAATTTTGTTTCTCACAAATACCGAAATATCATCGGCGTAAGCTGTAACCTTTATTTCCTCGGTGCCTGGCATGGGAAACCCTCTTATTCTCGGGCACGTTGCTACTTTCCTGATGAGGGGATCCAGTGACAATACAAATAAAACTGGAGCGGCTGGGCATCCCTGTCTAACACCCCTTTCTACAGCGAAGCTCTCAGTCATGTCACCGTTTAAGTAGAGGTGACTACTGGTGCCCTCATAAAGCAGCTCAAAGCACTTAACGAACTCTTCTGGCAAGCCATACTTTCTCAGTACTGCGAACAAGTAACGCCGCTCGACCCTGTCGAACGCCTTCGCTTGATCGAGGGACACGAATGCTCCGGAAATTCCTTTCTCTTTGGCATAACAAAAGAGGTCCCTGATCAGCGTGAGCGTTGCGAAAGCGGAGCGGCCAGGGACAGCACATGACTGGAGAGGTGACACTAACTCGCTCAGCAGGGGTCTCAGCCGTAGTACTAACAGTGTTGCTACGAGTTTATAGTCTGTGTTAAGGAGAGTGATCGGTCTCCACGACTTGGGGTTAGACCCATCCATACCCTCCTTTAACAACAGAACCACTCTACCTTCTTTGAACGACAGCGGCTTTTTCCCTTCGGTGATAAAAATGTTCACCAAATCAGTCAGGAGATCCCCAAGAATCTCGAAAAAACGCGCATAAAAGGCCGTGAGGATGCCATCCGGGCCAGGTGCCGATCTGGCATTCATAGCCTTAAGGGCTTGCGAAACTTCATCCTTCGTTGCTGGGGAGTGCAATCGCTCGGTATCTTCGGGCTTCGGCTTGGGAAGTCCATCGCAGAACGAAAGAAGTTTGCGCTCGAAATCATCGTCATCTAGCTGCACTTCTTGGGCAAAAAGACGCTCAAAATGAGCTCTGAATGTATTCTGTACTTCCACTGGCTCGGTCGTTATACTACCGTCCTCTCTTTGCGCTGTTAAAATCCGCTGTGGTTGGTTTCGCCGCGTTCCGACCCTCAATGCAAACGTGAGATTTCCAAGTTCATCTCTTGGCAACTGTAACTCGTCTGCTATTCTAGACACTTGCGCTCTCTTATGCAGAAGGCTAGAATAAATCTTTCTTTGTGCCATCACGTAATCACGCATCGCCTGCGTAGACGTGCCTCCTCTCTCCACTATCTGAATGCGTCGAAGCGTCTCATTCATGCGACTCGTAATGCGCGCATGCCTCTCCTTTCCAGCCTCTTCGGAAATCAAACGCCATCGCTTTTTGAGCCTATCCCACGTGGCTGGATCCAACACGTCCACCTCAGCGATGGAAGCCGCAACTTCTCTTCCCATGTACTTGATACATTCCTCATCGTGCAGTATGGTGGGATCCATGCGCCAGGAGCGGGGTGATCGTCCACCACTGCACGCTTGCATACTGAACAGCAGCGGCTTATGATCGCTGACATTCAAGCCGTACGAAGGCACTTGCACGACATCACATGACACAAGCGTTGCGCGAAATGCTTCCGGGATATATACCCTATCCAACCGGCTCTGGTGAATTCCACTCGCTCTGGTGGCAGCGAAAGAGTCACCATGCAGAGCGACCCACGCGTCTATCAGCTGCCAGTCTGCAACAATATTGCCAAGTTCTCGTGCATAATAGTTACAGCGACCTTGGCCCGGGCCTCTGATGTCGCGCGAAGTGTCGAGGACGCAATTGAAATCACCCAATAAGATATACTGGAGTGGTTCGAGCATGTACGAACGCACTCCTTTGTAAAACTCATTAGTGAGATATCTTTTTACAGGTGCGTATACGTTTACAATTCGTGTCCTCTTGCCATCCAGTGACAGGTCAAGTACGATTACCCTGCCATCCGTATGAAATTTACAATGCGGCCCTCTCCTAAGCCTGTTACTCATAAAAATGACACCGGCTCCGCATGCCGCGGAATGCGTCAGAGAGAAAAAGGCGTCTACCTGCCACCTATATCGGAAAGCGACAACGTCCCAACGCGTACGAAAATTAGTCTCTTGCACAAACAAAACATCAACATGCATATCGCGAGCCATCTGAATGACTGCTTGCTGTTTAGCAGGACTGCGAAAACCTCGGACATTAAATGTCATGAAAACAAATGTCTCCATTGTTATCAAAGGAGAAGTTACTAAAGTGTGGAGCAAGGCAGAAGACGAAGGGAATTAAAAAAAAAAATTAATACATTTCGTCATCACTCACATGCAGCGGCGCCCCATCCGTTTGCGAGGCGACGCGTGGTTTTTTACAAGTCACATTGCTGCTTCCATCGCTGTTGCTACTTGAACTGCTTAGCTTTGGTCGCCGTTGGCTGCTGGGAAGGTCTTTGGACGCCTCGCTAGACAGCGAAAGGAAACCTCGAGTGTATGGGTCCTCCTCGCTGTCTGAAATAAGGCTACTGTCTTGTTTGCGTTGTGCTGATCTGCTCCTGGATCTGTTTCGTGTAGAGGAACGCTGTGCTTGGCCTTCTTCACGAGAAACCTTGTTGCCGCTTCTCTTTCCTGTGGTTGCCTTTGATGCGGGTTGCGACGCTTGGGAGGCTTCTTTTCCTGAACCAGCCACCAACGCACCGCCCTCCGCGGCGGCCTGTGGAGACGCTGGTTTATCATTTGTAGACGCCGACGTGGAATCCCAGTCCAACTGCGACGAAGCAGGGTCGCTGGATGCTTTCACTGCGTTGCTGGTTGTCGCGACGCTCTCTGCGTTGCTCGAGCCTTCGCCTGTGGTCGTTTCAGACTCGGAGCTCGAGGTTTCGGGCTTCCCGTCTAGGGAGCGTTGCCCGCTTGTGGAGCCGCTGTCCACGTTGTCGAGAGGAGTGCGTCGCACGACTCTCTTCGTGGGCTTTAGTACTTGAAGCCTGGGTGTCGCACCGGGAGTACACGAGTGCACGGCCGAAGCTTCGCTCAGTGACGGAAAATCTTCCTGAGAGGCCACCGTGCTCTGCGTAACTGCAGCATAAGATTTTCTTCGGAAGCATTCTTTCGCAGAGTGATCCCCGCCACACTTCCTGCACGCAACGGTGCACGTCTCCGTGACGTGGCCAAATGCGCCGCACCTCTGGCAAAAGGGCTTGGTACACGTCGCAGCCATGTGGCCCTCGCCACTGCATCGAGCACAAACTCGACGCATTCCTCGGTATTCAAGCATGGCACGATGTCCGAGTACAGTAACAAAATTGGGGGGCTGGTCTAGTCATTTCCATTTTGACGACACGTGTTCCCGAGTAGGTCGTTTGGCCCTTCTGCACTGTTGTGTACTGCAGGTCACGCACCTTGCCGTAAGGTTGAAGAGCCGCAACGAGCGAGTCGTTGGAGACGTACGGTGGCAGTCTGTAGACGTTGACATGAACGATCGGGGGTCCTACAGCGTCGACGGACACTTTCTGATGCTCCTTTTGGCATCACCTCGGCGGTCCTCGGTTGTCCATGCATTCTGAGTAGGCAGTAGGCACTGGATTTCGACCTCCAAGGTAGTGCCGGTGTGAGATATCTCCTGTACGTGATTAAACAATAAAAAAATTCACAACGTACATGTAAACTTAAAGTGAGCTGCGAGTCGCCATGACTCTCATCGACCCTTTAGTATAAATGCGCCCGATCTCACGTCGTTGATGATGTACTGCGCAGAATTCGCGGAAGATTACCGGTTTACCGACGCACCTCCGAAGCTTCGCCCGCTCATCATCATTCACTCCGTGGATATGGTGTCGTCATCTCCAGTTCTCGTCTCGTTTCCGAGAGGGCGCTGTCCTATAGACATGCGTACAATATGGCGGTTGGGTGAAGGTACGCTAGATGGCGTTGGCGGTGCAGCTGATCTCCGATTGCGCGGACCGCCGTACGAGTGCGCTTGCCGGATCGTGCTGCTTGGCGGACCATGGACGACGACCGGTCGTTGAAGTTTGAATAAAATTTCACACACACTATCGCTTTGATTACTGCTGGGCGAAACCACTGAAGATTTCACGGTGTAACCATGATTGCTTCAGTCACCATAACTCTCATCGACCCTTTAGTATAAACGCGCCCGATCTCACGTCGGTGATGATGTACCGGGCAGAATTCACGGAAGATTCACGGTTTACCGATGAACCTCCGCAGCTTCGCCCACTCATCATCATTCACTCCGTGGATATGCTGTGTTTTTTTCAGTTGTTCTTCAGTGATATTTGACATGTACTTTAACGAGAGATACTTGTCTTTGAGCAGAGGCGCCCTTGGGACTATACATGATTAATGGGAACATGACCACTGATACTAAAAAACAAAAAAAGCGATGAATCATCAACGTGCACGATGACAAGTGTTTGGCTTGAGGCTGCAGTGGCTACCGATAGAGAGTTTGTTGGTGGAATCATGTACGTAAATGTTAGCCTTTTCCATGACGACAGCTTTGTTTATTAGCTCGGTGAGTTCTAACCTTTCAACCAAAGGGCGTCAAATAAATCCTCAAGAGCCTCCGCGTGTTGATGCACGTACATGGTCTGCTGCCATCATAAAGAGAGCGTCGAACTATGCTTGCAAGAGTTCGGACTACATAACAAGAGAGTGCAGTGACGTAAGCTGAATGAATTTCACTCCTTCTGCATGGGTTCATTCCTAAGTTTAGAATTTTCTCTTTTTGCATGCATTTCAGTGGCACCTCAAGACCCTTGGGTAGCACGGGCTACTGAACTGCCCACGTTCGTTCACTGCGTTCATCGTTCATGATATTTCATCGGAAAGACTGCACAGAATATCTGGATTCCGATGATGTGGTGCTTCTCGAATACTGCAGTTGTTTTATTTATGTGCTCCCATTTATGCTACAGCACACAAGACAAGGACACTCAAGGCAATACAGAATTACAACTAACAATTCTACACACCAACGACATCCACTCGCATATTGTACCGAGCTCTAAATACGGCGGTCTGTGCTCCGAGTCAGACAAACAAAATGGTACCTGCTACGGAGGTGTTGCCAGAATCACGAAAAAAGTAAGTCTTTCAAAGAAGATATTTGTGCCCAGCACGTAAGGGCATACTTATAGGCCTTAAGAACACCTCTAAGATTACACCAGCCTGTACTTTCTAATCATGTTCGGATTACAGGTATTAAATGTGAAGAATTTCTTAGCGAACCAAGGACACGTTGTCCTATATAGCTATACAGCCTTCTACACCTCGCTTCTCCATGGTCGTTTCATTAACTTCGTATATATCAATTTGCATCCAGCGACATGAGTGTATGGCAAACATGAACGATAGGTCATGACATGAACAACATGACATGTATGCCATCGCATAGATGACAAGACGTCATTGTTGTGCAATGTTGGCCATTTCATTACCTTGATTTATACCAGAATTGGCATGACATGATGCGCGTACAAGACAAGCACGAATTACAAGTCACGGTATGAATGTCATCTATATCATCACATGGATTGCATAAATGACAAATGCCTATAGCAGTCGTTTTTTGCTCATAGCAGTCGTTTTTAAATCAAATTAAGTTCATTCATATCTTAGTATAAAACAGTATCCATACAAAGGAGGTGCGATAGCACTGGGCTATTGACAGGACCTTCTTTCCAAGATTATGAATGAAAGTATGCTGCTTAGCAAAAATAGCAGGAAAGCTCGCGTTGTAATTTCGCTAGAATACCAGAATATACACGACGAAATAACTGATATGGCATGCCATACCCGCCAGGACATGTACCGTATTTGCTTGCATATTACAAATGCTGGTTGACGAACTGTCGGCTAATTTTAGCTAACTATTGCCTAGCGTGATCTCGCTAGTGTTGACTAGTGCTGCTGATGCTGGCTAGTAGAGACTCACTGGTGGCTAATGTTGTCTAGTGTTGACTAGCATTGACCAATGTTAGTTAGCTCTCAGCGGTTTTTACCGGATATCTGCAGCCGCGTTGTACGTTTTTATAATTTTATGATACATGGGGATGTTAGTGAGCAAATAGGGCACCTGGATGTTCCTTAGTTCTTCAATGGGTGCAACGTACAACATATAGGGTCCAAAATTACATGTCAAACAGCATTGTCATAGTAACACCAGGACGTTAAATAAAATACACGTCAAACAACGCTCACACAGCAGTACCAGAACTTTAAGAACACGTGGCACGTACTGTGTACGATTTTTAGAATACCATGACACTGCAGCAGAAAGTTTCAAAAATACAAAGAATAATGTAACGTCATATGAAGCGGTCTAGTCAACGGGTGGCGCATGCATCGTGTCGATGAATATTCGCATATAGACGTAGCAATACATTCAACATAATCATAATCATTACCGAGATATGTCTTCATTATGCACTTAATGAGAGTTCCGAAACTCTACTTCTGAACCCCATATTAGCACCATATTTTTTTTCTTTCGCATTGCCACAAGGTCCACGGCTCGCACCCACACATTATCTTTGGTATTGACGCTGACATCTTTGTGTTTCATAATCTTTGAAAGTCCGCCCATTGCTCTCTTTCCCAACGTTATTCTTTTCTGTATTTCTTTTGTATAGAGCTACCATCGCAGTCTATTCTGGATCCTAAGAAAATGTAGTGTTCTACAACATCGATTATTTCATTTTTTATCTGGACTTGGCCTGTTGCTGTAAATTTAGTCTTTTTTTATGTCTAGGAAAGTACTAGCCTTCTTGCTTTTTATCTTACCTTCAGAATGAGTGCATTGAAGTTTTGCGCACTTCCTGCTACTATTGTAGTCTGCATATTTTAAGTTAGTCACCTTCAAAAATGTAGCGATTAGGGCGAGCTGGTTTACGTTCATGGTAAAGATGAGCAGCGCGAAGCACTGAAGTGCGTAAATACAGGTAAGGGAGGACAGAAGGAAGCGAACCTTTGATGCACCAAATTTCCTTTCTATAACATACGTGCTACAATGATCCTATCACTTATAATCTAGCGCTGCTCGTCCCCGCAAAAATGTGGCAACGAACGCTACCTGATAGGCACATCAGCTCACCAGAGCGCTCACCTCTCCCTGAAGTAATAGGGAATATTCCTAATGCTTGGTGCTCCGGCAACACTGGGCGCATCCGCCATTTTTTTTGTTGCGCAGTCGCGGAATCGTTTGCAGGGGTCTCCACAAGAAGAGGCCACGGAGAGGCGGAGCAGCACTCGTTGGCGGAGCTTTCGGGCCAAAAAAATGCGGCGGTTTTTATCTACAACCAGTGCGGAATGGTCAGCGGATCTCACTGTACTGCCAAAAACATGTGGTAACACAATATTGGAGTTCTACGCGCTTAAAAACTCATCTGTGCAGCAGCTACTTCATAAAGCCGAACTGGATGTTGTTCTGTAGTCACAAGCGCTTCTGATCTGAGGTGGGCGTTCAGTGAAGTTGTTCGTTGCCGAAAAGATGTGATTGCAGTATTTGTAAAACCAGCTTGCGCTGCAATACATTTGGCATTCACGCGTCCGATATCGAAACCACGTTGTTCATCTGCCACCTGTGCAAGCCTCTGCTGATTTCCTCGACTCATTTCTTTAGCAGGTATCTCTGTACCCTTCGCAACTGCATGTTTCATCGTTCTTTTTTTTTTTTTTAGAAGCAATGCATGGACATGTACGTGAGTGCTGTGCCAAAAGAAAATAATAACGATCGCGTGTTTCAGCTGTACACAGAGAAAGCGGCCCGAACTTCGTCATGCTCTTTTGCTGCCCACTGGTTGCTTATAATGCGTTGTGGATGTAATCTGTCTCGCGGATTTAGTATTGTCCTCCTGGTTTCTTGACCGCTATATGTGCGCGTTCCTTCATATCTTTTAAAAATAATTCGCTCTTTTCTTTCGCATCCCACAGCAGTGTTACATTACCTGCAGTGTTGCCTTTCTTTCGCATACCATAGTATTGTGAACAGCATACGAGTGCTCGCGATCAGTGGAAAGATGAGTGCGATGATCTACCGAAAGAATATCTCCACTGAATGGGCTCCGTAACTCTAACTCCAACGTGTTCGTGGCGCATGCTGACTGAAGAAAGCAAAAACAAAATAGAGGGGGGATGAATTATGAGGTGTAAAGTGAAGGGCGAACGCGGCATGCGAGCGGTACCTTGGTGTGCACTGCCTTGCGGAGCTTGCATAGAGATGCCTGTTGGGGCCTTTGCGTCGATAAAGTATCGTGTTGCGATACAGATCTCCCGTAGACGCACGCAGCAACGTCTGTAGCACTAATTTTTAATATATATCGTTCTCATCTTAAGCCATTGATGGAGCTTTACCCCCGTTTATACATGTAAACCATTTCTGTCGTCGATCGGCAATACCGACAAGCGAATGATGATCGATGACGTTCTTCCGCGCGTGCATGACGTCCGTCTGTTTAAAAATACGCATATCAAAATTTCGTTCGGCAAGTCTAGCTTATATTGCAGACATGGGAAATAAATTTCACGGGGAAATGAGAAATGATATTGAAGAGCGCTTGTGCGCACGCAGGCCATTTCCGAACAAAAGCGCAGTGCCGATCTCGTTGACGAAACCAGTTCACGTCGGTACCTCTTTTTTTTCTTCGTTCGGACAACCTTTATATCCGATTAAAATGAGTGTTCTTTCTTTCCGGCATTGTCATGGCTCCCTCGTTGACTGAACAGCGCACGGAGCTTTGGGAAGTCATCGCAGGACGAAGAAAAACCAGCAACTAGCACCTGACTTACTGCGATATGCGACCGGTCTCATTTTCGCGCCCAGCAAAAGATGGCCGAACGAGATTACGGGCTTGTCGACAGATGGCGCTCTACATGTCGAATATCCCCTATTGACGTCTTCGCTCGAACGCGGGTGCTGACGTTACGTCACACTGTAACCTAATCTTTGAGCGTTACACGGCAGTCTGATGAGGCTACATGACGTCCACGCAACTACTTCTCAACGAGGACGTCGATACACCTTGTAACAATTGGCTCAAAGTAAAACAATGCGATTGCGCTTTGTGCCTCTCATGAAATCCATTCCCACAATAGGTGGGATTTGTCGAAATTTTCTAACATCTTACTCGACTTCTCTCGCTATAACGTGCCGATAGGATCATTTGTAATTTTTCTAACTCGCCTTGACTATTGACCAATGTCTGTGAAAATCCTACTGGAGTGCCCTCCTCAACCCTCATCGCAGCTGCGGGCGACAAGCGCACTGCTGAGATTATTTTAAAGGGGCCCTTCCAAGTGATCGTCGAATGGCTTCATTAAAAGAGCTTCTTGCCTCACAAATGCCACAAAAATTTTTATAATCCGTCATGTAAGAGCGGAGTTACAGGGATTTATCGCACGCTTCAAGCGCTTTCTCTCTCCTTTCGTACCAGTGAGCGCGCAGAAAGTTGCGCGGGGAAGGGGATGACAAGTGGGCAAGAAGCTGCGTCCCTTCTTCAGCGCGCGTCATGACCTTGAGCACTTTCTTTTTTTTTTTCGAATTCGTGGCTTACTTTTAGCGTGATCGCGAGCGCGCGCGCTGGCACTGGCAGCATCCCGCGGCGGCCACGGTAACTATGCAGATCACGATGCTCAAATCAGCCAACGTCGGTGGACTTTGTGCTTGTAACGTGGTCATTTCGGGTATAGCATCATTTGTCGAGAGAAGAGGGAACAATTTATAGCTGTCTTTGAGAATGAATTGTAAATTACAGGTCGCGAGCTGCGCTATAATGTTTGGCTTGCGTGTTCCCGGTAGCTTCGACTACCGATTGGCAGCATTTTCTGACCATGCTGAAAAAGTGAAGCAGGGCCTCTTTAAGATATCAGATTTAGACAAGCGGTTGTAGACTGTGTTTATTGTGCTTTTGCGATTTACACCCCACGTAAGTAAATCTAGACTAAAACAGCCTCCCGCATTTGTGCGCAATCTATTCTTTTCATAGCGCGCCTAGAAATTGTACCGATACATTGTAACACTACATCTGAGAAAGCGGTCGTTCTTGGGCAATATTTTAGCCAGGTTAGCGGAAAGTGGCAGATTCCTGTGTTGAACATAGAAAAAAAAAAAGAAAAGAAAAAAACTAGCGTAGTCCCGCGTAGCTTCTTCTCGTCCCCGTCTCTTATTTCGCTATTACCATGTCATATTATTCTCGATACCAACTTGCCCAACTTTCCGCCTTAACTTTGATCCGGTGACAGCACGCTTATCTTCGCGCTATCCAAATAATGCAGCCTAGTTTTTCGTTGAGCTACTCGTCATACCTACGGGCAAAGAGGTATGGGTGTGATGAAACAAAGACAAAGAAACTCTGCAGGACAATGGTCTTGGAACACCCAGTAATACCGCAAGATATTGAATCTCTCTTTCTTTCTCTTTCAAGCTACTCTGCTGGACCTTAAACTTTTACCCTGCTTCATTTATCGTCATATGGTTTAAAAATTGGGGGACCCTTAAGCTTCGCGTTTAAGAGTTGAACGCGATAGCGATATCCTGTCCCTAGTGCGTAATTCAATCACTTAAGGCTCTTTTACACTAGAGCGACACGACACCGACGTAGACACGAGGCTGACACAGACGGTCAGCCGTCGAGTCGCCCGCCGACGATGTCGCCGGACCGTCTAGTCCCACTAGGCCGACGACGACGACACCGACTCGAAAAACAGCATGTCATCGTAGTGTAACAGGATGGCAGACGGAAAACACCAGCAAAATGCATCGGCGGACTTGTCGTTGGCAGGTCGTCGCGAGATCGGTGGCCGAGCGAAAATTTGCCCATGTCGTTGGTTGGGGAGATCTTGGGGGGCATTGTGCGGAGGCCCCGCACAATACCCCCTCAGCGCACCCCACGGATGTCTTTTCTTCGCTGCCCCTTTGTCTGTCCCCACCCCGTTTCTCGACGCCGAGGGGCGATCGCGGGAGCTGCGCCGCGTTGCCCTAGAGCAGGGGTCTCAAACTCACCTCAACCAACGGGCCGCAGTCGCGCAATTTAGTCCCGCAAGGGCCGGGTCAGTGATGCCGGTAGGAGCAGGGGGGGGGGGGGGGGGGCATGTACAATTTGCGAGAAAACGCTGTCATTCGAAAGAAAGCTTTCCCATATCTCATATACAGGTCGTTTCTGAAGGAGCTTTGGTGCCACGATTCCAACATGTCGATACTTATCTCCAATATGACTCAAATCAGGACGCCGATTGTGAAATATAATTTTCGTTTCATGGTTCTATTTCAAAACAAGGAGAATACGTGGGATGCCTCACTGAGACAATGCCTTAAACCAATTAGGTCTGTGTAGCTCACGAACATACTTAATGAAAAAAAAAACAAAGTGGGGCGAAGACACTCATGTGCGGGCCGCGGGCCGCATGCGGCCCGCGGGCCGCGTGTTTGAGACCCCTGCCCTAGAGGGACAATGGCAGAGGAGGGAGGACGGCTGAAAATGAGGCGCAGGTGGTGCCTGTTTCAATTTCTTCGTGAAAGTTCAGTCGGTGTCGCCGCGCGCTTCCAGTGTGACTAGAGAATCGGCCGACGAAAGGCTGTGAGCACGACAAGGCGCAGAGGGAGTCTTCCACAGACCATCGGCGGACTCTTGGCGTCGTTGCAGTGTAAAATGGGACGACGACACGACAAAAGATGCTCCCAAAGACAGTCGGTAGACCAAAATCCGTGTCGTGTCGCGCTAGTGTAAATGAGCCTTTAGTGCATACTATGTAATGGGTAGCATGAGTTAAACTTCGAACAATTATGCGCAGGAAATGCAGGAAATGTTTTCGAACTTGCTATACACCCACTACGTGGTGTTAAGGGAATACGCGCAGTAACGTGTGTGCCTTTTGTAATGGATGGGCGGCTTTGATCCACAATGTCGTTATGATATTCACATCTTCTGACGCCCGATGGCAATGTACGCTTGTACCACGCAATATTACTGCGATAGTACATGTTGTATTGTGACGCCTGTACACAGGACGCGTGTGCTTGTAAAGCATGGAAGTTATTTTCACTGCGATTCCATGCAGAGGAAGTTATTTTATACGTAATGCCATGCAGAAGCGTGGCTGTGTGGTAGAACACCTGCTTGCCACGCAAACGGCCTGGGTTCGATCCTCACTCGGACCCGGAAATTATTATTATTTATTTTATTTGCATCTTTCTCGATTTTTCAGTCACGGACAAGATGATCATTTTTCGCTCACAACCAACGACGCCGACGCCGGAATTTCTGCGAAACGAGCTCTTTAACGCTATCGCGTTAAAATAAATTTACACAAAACTATGACGCTTATTCTTTTCCAGCCTATACTAGTAAACCTACAGCTCGTATACGAAAACGCACATTTATGATAATATAGGGGTCGTACTTTGGCTTCGACCTCGGCTAGAAATTTCCCCTTTCGATCTTCAAGATAACTTGTGAGAGACGATGCTGCCTAACATGTCAGAATGATCTCAGTGGACACAGTGCTCGTGCAAGAAAACAAGTCACAGTGGCATCGCGAGATATCGTCGCCATACTAGTTGATATCATCACGAACAATATTATAATGCACAACATGAAATTGTTCTTCTGGTTTCTTTCTTAGGTAAAAGATTTAAAGAAAGAGTATCGTGACGCGATGTTTATGAATGCAGGAGATTTTTATCAAGGAACTGCTTGGTACAGCATACTTAAATACAACATAGTTTCCGCTGTTATGGAGAAAATGGACTATGATTACCTGGTAAGTGAACTTATTATCACAGGTGTACGCTTGGCCTCTTGCAACCGAATTCGACGCCCTCAGGATGTAATAATTTGTACAGTATTTCCTGTTTTTTATTTCAACATATGAACCTGCAGCTAATTCTGACGGCACATTATGCCAAGAAACAAATGTGGTATTTGGTGGGCGCTGTTGAAGTGAGATTTACGTCGGAAATGAAGGATTGAATGATCGAAATATCCAACCATACTAAGAACATCAGGACGGTTGGTAAAATGTGCTCGTGAGACATGGTTCGCCTTCTCAGTGAATAAGCATTTTTATTTTTTCGGTTTGCTGAAGCAACCAACAAATTTGTACTCGTGCCACGGCCGATACGGAAGCTCTTTTGCGGCGTCTAAGCACGGCATTTCGTTTAAATTAACCAATGTTACCTAATACATATCCAATTCGTTGTATGTACCCAGTGCGTATGAAGAAGGCGGGTAAAGTAGTGTATGTGTAGATAACTTTTATAATGCAGCTTTGTCAGCCTTTAGTACTTGAAGTGTTTTGTTGCGCACGAATAAACATGTTCAGGATGTAGATTTTGGTATGCCGGAAAATGGTTCCTTTAACGAACCAATAACAAGGCGTAATATTTTTGTTGGATCCGCTCATAGCATTTAATTATGCCATAAAGCTTCAAGTTAAACACGATAATGGAGATTGAATTCCTGTTTATGTGATTGTTTGGTTTGTTTATTAATGCGTTGGCAATGCTGGCAGCAGATATGTTGATGGCTTTTAAACAACGTTGAACAGTTTTATTAATGAAATAATCATGTGACATGAAGTGAGCCTCTCACGTGTACAAAGATGGCTGCTAGGTTCAGGGCAGTGATTTGCAATTGCAATAAAAAGTGTAACATAAAAGTATAGCACATTACTTTGTAGATTCTGACCCTGGGAACAACGGGAACACACTAGCGTACACGCTCAGTCATTCTGAAGAATAAATGTACAAGGAGGGAGATGAAATTCTGTGGTACTTCATAAAAAGCAAAAAAAAAAAAATCATACCATCACCAACGTCAAACATACAGAAAATCAAACTTTTGATGACGCAAGAAAGCAGCAACTTGCAAAAAGATGTAGAGAAAAGTGACGTTTAAACACGTGAACGCACGGAATGCGCAAGCGCTATACCCATGCGCATTGCTCGTAGAACGTCTCTTTAGGTTAACCAGAATGGCATTGTCATCTTCAATGTTTCGAAGGAGTACACGGCGCACAATGTTGATTATCACCCGCATCTTCACTCCTGCTTCTGGAATGCTGTAAATATTAGCCTATTACAAAGAAGCCGCCGAATCGGCATAAATTGTATCCGGGAAAATATCAGCCGCTCCGCAACCGAGTTTAGCTTGGAAAAGAAAAAAAGTCACAGTTTCACCGTAGGGTTGAAACAATGAATGCGATAGCAACAAATTGTAATGTATGCGAAGTGAGGCTGACAGCAAACTCTTTTGGATCCAATCTCACGCAACTCTACAAAACGCTGGTGCATGTGAATACGGCCGCGCAAGGCACATTTCTTGCACCGTATCTTCGCGTTGAGAGCGCAGCACGTAGAAGGATATATGAGCCGCCCGCTGACGGCTGCCGAGATAGCCAGATAACGCGCGCGTCAGCGACGACTGCGCTCGTAAAATCAAAGGTTGCAGTTGCTGCTGGAGGGACCACCCCCCTCGCATCTTTTCATGCTCGTTAAAACGGGGAGGGGGGGGGGGATCTTATCGCGTGTGCCTCGGAGAGACAGAGATGGGACGGCTCGTTTGATCTCCGCTTCAGCCGCGTTCGTCGCCCCCGCTAGCGCGTTATTACCCGCGGATAGAACGTACGATGCGCTGGGGGGATCTTATTAAATTGGACTTAATACGGGACATGACGGCGATGGTGTCGGCAAATATCCGTCAAGACTGTCCATATAATTGCTATCGCAATACATTCAAAATCAGAACCAAAAACAGCGTGAACGACAAGTACAAGAGAGAGAGAGAATAAGGAGAAAAGAAAGGCAGGGAGGTTAACCATGGCTGAGCCCGGTAGGCTACCCTGCACTGGGGAAGGGGGGGAGGGGGAATAAAAGTTAGAGAGAGGAGGAGAGAAAAGTCACTGTTGCCGTCGACGTAACGTCAGTTCTGCGCTTAACATCACAGACGGTGAGTCAGTCCTGTGGCGTAAATCGGAGCAGCGCATTCGTTGCTTTACGCAACTTGTATGCGCGGGTCCATGCATCCAAAATCTTGTCGATGGTGAAGCCATGGGGGTGCTGCTAGTGTTGTGAAGCAACAGATTTCTGAAGGCTTGCGAGAACTGGAGTGATGGTGTCGAGCAGTTGCAACACGCTTCGAGCTATCGGTGTCTGCATCTTGCTCAGCAGCACGCGAATAGCACTCACTAGGGTGCTGACCATGCCGACAACTTGTCTTTCTTCGTCCGTCAATTTATCAGGTGCCGATGAAGTGTCCCTCACTGTCGAAGTCTGATGTCGCTCATCAGGTGCATGCAGCTTTGGGAGTTCGGGCCAAGCGTCAACTGCATTGCTGGTAGAGGCGTCACTGGCTTTAGACACGGCTGCGTTTGGACTGGGTGGTATGAACGAAGCGTCAGATCCATTGCTAGCAGAAGCGTCTTTGTCCTTAGACCCGACAGAGCTTGACCTGAGTGGAGGAGGTGGAGGTGGTTTTGGACGTGGTTCACGAAGCAACGAGGCTTTGGTGCAGCGCCGGCGACGAGACCGTCGTCGCGTAATGGATGCAGCTGCTTCTCGGTGTGAGATGTCATCTCTAACCTTTTTCTTCAGTATTGCTATCTCTCTTCGAATAACAGGGCAATCCTTCGAAGAGGCATCATGAGGCCCGTTGCAATTTGAACATCTGAGTATCGTGGCCTGGCACGTGTCCGTGGTGTGGTGCCCAGTGCATCGGGAACAGGCGGTAGCGTTCGTGCACACACTACTCACGTGACCTAACTTCATGCACTTCCAGCACTGAAGCGGTTTCGGTACAAAAGGGCGAACTGCGTGTCGGAAGTGGCCCACTTTTACATGTGATGGGAGTGATTCTCCCTGAAATAAAATCCTGAAGCATCGTGACGTCCCGATACGACATACACTTGCAATAATGGTACCTTCTGAAGCCGGCTTGATCAGGACTGGTAGGTCCACGTTGGTAATGGCTTCGTCAACATCATAAATTACTCCAGTGCTCACTTCTTTGTCTAACGGTATATGAGAGCGGACTCCCATCCCATTAAGTTCCGTAACTTCACGCAATGTGTCCAGCGCAGTCACACGATTGACGCCAATCGCTAAGATGTTCTTGCGGCTATTGACTCTGACCTCCTTTATTTCATTTGGCACCAGTACCTCTAGCTGTGCAGACACGGCTTGCCGGTTAAGACATCTCATGTTGTCACTGGCAAAAATGGGGACGAAGAGGACGGTTAATACCTCGGTATTCCGCGAAGATCGCATGGCGGACGCACTCGAATTGAATGACGTGCTCAGAAATCGTCTCTTAGCCTTACGGCTCCTCACCAGCTCGAAGGTGTCGTCACCTGACTGTTCACTGCTGACATAGTAGTGCACGGTGTCGTCGCTGTCAGTGCCGCTCTCGGAGCTGTTGCGCTTCCTGGAAGCAACACCCGTGGGCACTCCGGTGTCCGGTGGTCGCGCGTGGGGCTCCACCTCCATCGCACACCAGTAGGAAACCGCACTTGACTGTTGAAATGAAAATTATTCACAAAAAAGTTTGGAACTCAAACACTCAACGTTCTGCCATACTGGCACTTCGTCTTCGTCGCTTACAAAGGACAAAGGACAAGTACAAGAGAGGCTACAAGGCCTACCTTGTCTTTCGTGTTGTCTACCAACGAGCCCGAGCCACCTTTGTAAGCTTCAAGTTTCAAGTGAGGTTGTTTGGGCGGATACACGTAACCACAGGAAATGACGTGCTTCAATTCTTGGTGGACCCCAGCATAAAACATTTTTGCGTTAAAATGAAGAACGCTAAGTTTCACCGTGAAGAGTGTGGGTCAGTGGTTCTCAGCCACGGATGTTTCCGGGACCCCTAGTGGACCGGTGGAAGTGAAGAGGTACCCATTGCAATGAGAAAAAAAAAATGCTGCAGCTCCACTACTGTGAAATCTGAGGAAGTGCGTAGCGCGGACACCCAGCGATTGCACTTGTGCTATTGTTATTGTTGCTACGACTTCTATTATTGCAATGTGGGTATTATTGTATAGCGCGGTTTTAACCTCATGTTATGTGCGGTAATGTGTAATGACGATTAGATGCTGTTATACTGTGGTTGCGTTTTCGCGCTCGGGAGAAGGCGGTTGGGTTGTTCTGGCGCTAGTGACGTTGCGCGGCAGCTCCCTTCCCACGCACCACGGCTGGATAAGTCTGGCGATGTAGACGTTCCACTTGCGCTTGCTTAGCGTTAAGTTTAAAATTCGCTTGCTTGCACTGACGAGCCGCAGCGATTCCGGGCTTCTGTTTTCGTCGCTTACGTTCTGCAGCTCCTCAATGAGCCTTTACTTGACTAGACACAGGCTGATGTCGCTAGGCTTGTCGCGCTTGTCGAGCAGCGGCTGTTCGCTGAACCTTGAGCTAGGGATTTGAGTGACGTCGATGCTGTCTTTCCAGGAGCGGTTGCCTAACAGCGCGCGCTGATTGGGCACTAGAGAAGTGCTGGTGTGAGGAGGAATCACGCACCTGGTGGTGGCGCCCTCTTTGCGCAGCCCCGGAGTCAGCTGCAGGTTTCCGAAACTTTTTAGCGATCTCAAGTTAATTATACCGATTACTTCTTGGCTATTTCTGTTAACTACATCATTGTCGACTTTCTTCGTTTATTCTAAGCCGGCTTTGAGCATTTGCTAGCCTTGTTTAAGGCCTGTACTGAGCGTTCGATTGTGAACATGATCACGCCACATGAGATGGATGGACGACAAGCCGGGCCCCAGAAGTGCTACGCACTTAAAAAAACCGCCAGGCCTGCGCGGAACGCGCAGCACAGCGACAGCGAAAGCTGGGAGAGCGGCCTTTTTAGAGCCTTTTTAAAACACTCTTGGGGCAACTACTACAAGCGCACTTGCATGGTACCCACTACGCCATAAATCATCATAATTTTTGCGTAGTGGGGAAGCGTCTACTATGCCATTGTTCGTCATTCTTCGGAAAAGCGCAGTACCCGCTATACTCTTGTAACGCATTATGTGCCCTTTGTTGATGCTGTGGCTGACGACAATGAAGAAATTTGCCCGAGGCTTTTGTAATGGTTTGGAGCATTGAACGCCCCCCACTCGTTACGCAATTCTCATTGTGTGACGCCTGGTTCTTACTTCACTGTTCTAGAACGCTTTACAACACACGTTGATGCGATTCCTTACCCGACATGAAGCCTGCATGGGGTCAGTTTGCACCGCAGTTTCAAGCAGCGGCGTAGCTCAGTGGAAGAGTGCTGGGCTGCCACGCAGAAGACCCGTGTTCGATTCCCATTCTGTCATAGGTGTTTTTTATTTAGTTAGTTTTTTTCTTATTTCGTGCGATATCGGTTACGGACACCGGCTGCGGCGGCGGCGGCGGCGGCGGACAACTACGGCGCAGGAACAACCCTTGTTGTGATCTCATAACAGCTTTCGCTGTAAAAAAAAAGGGGGGGGGGGGCGAAGGTCATTAGTTAAGACAACATGCGGCGTGAAATAGGCCTTTCATTTCTCCCTGGTAAAGGATGTTCCAACTAAATGGTCACACAAATTCGATCTCAACAGCTTGTCAATAAGTTCAGCTGCATGCAGCCAAATTTAGGCTCTTTCTAGAGATGTTTGCACTTCACATATGCAAACCTAGAAAAAGTATGCGCGCGTGCATATGTCGTAGGAAACTGTAACAGAAGCTTGACAGCCATCTCAAGCAGAAGGAAAGCAAGTCAGCTCCGCCGCACTACAAAGCGTTATGCAGTGAAACACACCAATAAATGACTGCGTCTTAGCTTATGGTCTACTGCGCCAATATGCTACACCCCCAAGCTTCAAGATGCATTTTACAAGTCTTTATTCTTTTAAATGACTGCTGCTTTTGTCTCCGCAATTGCAGTGTTTAGGAAACCACGAGTTTGACGACGGACCGAAAGGACTTGCTCCATTTTTGGTCCGAATGCAGGACGCTAACATCTCTGTCATCAACACCAACGCCGACTTCTCGAATGAAGATGCCCTAAAAAACATTACCCTTCCAAAACATGTGATAAAAACTATCAACAATACGAAAATTGGCATTCTCGGAGCAGTGCTTCACGAGACTCGAGAACTTTCGAATCCAGGTGAGTGAAGTGGCGCTGTTACGATTTTCGTGAGAAGTTCGCGGCATATGATGACACTACACGAGCGTATGAACAAAATTCATTTATCGAAAATCACACACAACTACCCGTATAAAAGTCAGTCTATACGAATTATATTGCGCACACGCGCAAACTGTGTGCAGCACTAAAACTTTAGTGAAGTGCTACCGCACACTAATGTCTGTAAATTCCGAAACGTAGCAAAAAAATATTCGCAGAAAGCTAATCCAAATACAGCTATCCCCTAAACATTCATCAGCTGACTTTGTTTCCCGTTTCGCCATGTAGGCTCGATACCATTTGTATATTGCGTGCCGGCTCTTTCCAGATTATTGCAAGATGGGGAATAATCTTCCAAGATGGGAACTTTTTCATTTGTCTCGTTTCAAGTGATGTGTTTGACGTTCTTTCGTTTCGTCAGCGTTGTCTGTCTTGCAATATATAGGCTACGGACGTGCCTAGTATTGTGCAGGTACGATAACCTTGCGCCGGCAACCAGGGCTAGTTCGTGGTAGTGTCCAGTGCCTCGCTGCAGTGTTGGCGTGGTGGCACCCCAGGGATTACCTACGGATGTGGCATCAGCTCATTTCAGAAGGCGGACTGCATCTGCGTCACCTAGAATCCATGTGTGCCTGCAATGCTGCCAAGGGTCCCCGCTCAATCGTTGGCGAGGTAGACGACCGCACCTCGGACCTCAAGCATCACCACGTCCAAGTTTGTACACTCCGCTCTCTTAATCGTCCATCGCACGAACCTCGGCTCTCGAGCCTCGAGCTTCTCGATCGTACGTGCTCTCGCGCCTTTCCGAACATTTTCCTGCTCTTCGGCGTCATCGTTTGTGAAGCGTTCGGCAGGTTCTTTTCGGGCGAAGCAAGGCCGGGCCCGCGCTTCGCGATGGAGATCGCCGCCGTCTTCGTGACGTTGACCCGGAGGAGGAAGACGCCTTCGCCGCTGGACGTTTTAGAACAAACTTTATGTACAGGACTATGTACAAAAAAAATGGCAGAGAGTAAAAAGGAAAAATGACCCTCAGTGGGGCCGTAAGCAGCAGTGCCGGTGTCTAGCCGGCAAGCTTTCCAGTAGCCAAAAAAGACGTCGCGGTCTCTTGGGACGCTCATTTTATCCCCTGTTTCCCCCCTCCCCCATCACTCCGTGGTGCCTGTGGTCATTGCTACCTGCCAGGATCGGTCAGGTAGCAGAATGAGTAGAAGGGTTGGACAGGTAATCCCAAGCAAGGAGCAGAGGGGTGAGTCACGTCCGACACACCTGCAAAGCTTGGGGACGTACCCTCTATGCCCTGTCGTGTAGCCCGCAGAGCGCTACCTTACAAGCTCAGGAATGTGGGCGGTGGCAGGAAGGGGGGGGGGGGTCCCGCAAAGCGTGACCCCACAAGCTCAGGAATGCGGGCGTTGGCAGGAGGGGGGGGGCGGGGTTCCGAAGAGCGCAACCTTACAGTTTCCTTTGCGTGGTGCTTGTGGTACTTCCGCCGTTGTGCGCATCTTCAGTTGTCAGTCGGCGTTTGTGGTGGCTTGATTTCTTTCTTTGTCCGTGTGTGCACGCCCTGTATTTTACAATGAATACTTAGCAGCTAGCTCAGCTCTCTGTTATGCTAATCAGTTTTGAGTGTTTTCTTGTTGACCTCTCGATCGCCGCTGGAAGAGCCTGGTGCGCCCGCTTCCCTTTTTCCTGTATTTCTTGATTGGACTAACACGGAATCAACTGTTTTCCCCAACATGAAATGTGGGAAAGGCAATGGACTCTTCAGGCGAGCGTCGGAACGCTCGAAGAGGCCCGCTGCCAATAATCATGTAAATGAACGTTCTTTATCAGATGCAGCTACCAATGTCTACTTCTCTCTGAGGCCTTGCGGGTTCTTGTCCCGAGAGCGATCTCCAGCCATGACACACACTAGATGGAAGCGCATAATTTCACTCGTATTTTATGTCATTGGCCTTAACATTGATTTATTTCAGCAAACAGATTTCTAACATAATGTGAAAATACTTCATACTGCAAGTCCACTTCAAGTACCACGCATCCGACTTACTGGGCGAATGGTTGTCTAGATGTTGTCATCATGATTGATTGATTGATTTAAATTTTATTACCACCGGAAGAGGGGAACTGATCCAGAGGTCGGTTCCCCTCTTCATGGTCATGATTCACAAAATCACGAATTGAGAAGGTTTCGCCACACTTATAGCAATTTTTTACGTAGATTGCGAAGCTCACCGCACTGAGACACTCCGTATACAAACAACAAATATTACAGCGAAAGCTGTATATGGCTAGGAGGAACGAAAAACCGCTCGGCATCTGTGTCACGAGCGGCCTCCATTGGCTGTGCTATCAGTTACGTCGTTCTGAGCGTCGTACCCAAGCTCACGCGTCATTGGCTGGGCCGTGAGTGACGTCGTCCATCCCGTCGCAGCCCTGGGGCCGTGTGCCGTGGCGCCGAGCACGCGCGCATCAGTTTCGACTGAGAGCTTCTACATGGGTAAGCCACGGATCCTACGAACACCCGAACAGCGGACAACTTTAGAAGAGCGCCGACAGTGGAAACGTGAGAGAGCTCGCATTCGCCGGGGCGATGCTGCAGTCCGGGCACAAGAACAGGCCCGCGAGGCCGAGTGCCGGCAGCAACTGCGTACCGACGATCCGGCAGCCTTCCAAGCCGCGCTAAATCGCGAACGGGAATGCAAGCGCCGGTGGCAGGCGGATCCTGCAAACCACGCCGCCGAGTTTCGCGATCGGCAGCCTTCCAAGCCGCGCTAAATCGCGAACGGGAATGCAAGCGCCGTTGGCAGGCTGATCCTGCAAACCACGCCGCCGAGTTTGCTCGCGATGTCAAACGCTTGCAGCAACTGCGCGCCGAAGAAGCGGCGTTGCGGGCAGAACAGCGTCGACGTAATGATTGCGGGAGCGCGTTCGCCGGGGCGAACGCCCGCTTTCGGCGAGAGTTTCTCCAGCGACACCTTGGCTTCGGCTGCGACGTCTGTGACCGCCTGTGGTTCGACCACAACCTGGCAACGATAATTATGGAAGGCTTCAGTGCAGCGTCGGGTTGAACCCACTGCTAAACACCGGGGCCGCACATTTCAGCTTCGCTGGTTAACCATTTGTACGGAGTGCTTGGGCGGTGATTTTTTTTCTATAAACCTTGTGTGAATAATCAATTTCTGTGTTTAAGAAATTGAACGCCTCTGTACACAAGAATTCAACCACAGCGTTGTCATATCATGTTCACTGTGACGCAATGCCATTGTCGCTGTAACTGAGACTAAGTTGAGAACCAAAGAAACCGCGGAAATCTGCTTTATTATTATTATTATATAATGTGTGTGTAGGAAAGGTGGGCATCATGAACGATGCTCGCAGCTCCTTCTCTAAGAGGCAAACAGTACACTGAAATAAATTCACCACCCCTAACAAACAAACAATATAGGCGGAGGCGAACTAATAAGAGCTTTTGTATAGTGAAGAAACTTGTATTAGCCTACTGTACGTGAGAATAGACATAATGTGGTTATTTCTCTTTTATATAAAATAGAAGAATCATGCGCATAAATCGTACTGTGCGAAATTTTCTGTTTATCACGACCACTGGCCTAGGTCCACGTGTCCTGGCTAGTAACTCGATTTTTTTTTTAGTTTTAATATCTAACGGCTAGTAATGACGGCTCCAAAATGCCGCATGTATATGAATAGGTCTATCACTTCAGTAATTTCCAGACGACATGAAACATTTTACCTTTCAGGTAACGTCACGTTCGCTGACGATTTGAACAGCATCCGAGAAGAAGCTAGGAACCTTACTTCGCAGGGAGTGAAAATTATAATCGCCCTCACTCACATCGGGTATCCCCGTGAAAAGCAGATTGCGGAAGAGGTGGACGAAGTGGACATTGTTGTCGGAGGCCATACGAATACATTTTTGTATCACGGTGAGTAACAGACATTCCCAGTAATACAAACAAAAATTGGTGGACCCTTAAGCTTCGTCTTTAAGAGTTGAATGCGATAGTGATATCCTGTCCCTAGTGCGTACTTCAATCACTCAGTGCATACTATGTAATGGGTATAGCATGCTTTAAACCACAAGCAATTATGTGCGGGAAATGTTTTCGGACTTGCTATGCACCCACTACGTGGTCTTAAGGGAATACGCGCAGTAACGTGTGTACCTTTTGTAATGGGTGGCCGGCTTTGAACCATTATGATATTCACATGTTCTGACGCCCGATGGCAATGTACGCTTGTACCACGCAGTATTACTGCGATATTACATGTTGTATTGTGACGGCTGTATACAGTACGCGTGTGTTTGCAAAGCATGAAAGTTATTCTCCCCGCATTTCCAAGTAGAGGAAGTTATTTTCAATGTAATTGCAAGCAGAAGCGTGGCTGCGTGAAGGCTCCCCGTCACCTTCACGCAGCCACGCTTTTAAAAAGCAACTTGATTTAAATTCTCACACCATACGTTATCTGGTACCACCCAAACCCAATGCTAAACCCAATGCTATGCCAGTCGACATGCTGTTGTTAATGGGCATGCACAGTTTATGGAAAACTCGCATGTTAGACAGGCATGCGGAATCAATGGTGTCTTCGCGGTCACATTTCGTGCAAATGACTGTACAGCTAAAAGACTTCTATGAAGAACTACAGTTTCGGCCAGACTGGTATCCACAGTTCATAGAATGCACTGCTCAAATACCCTTTTAGAACAAGGTGTTGCGGGAAATTTGTTTTGTAATGCCTATTGTACATTTGTGGAGGAAGCCTTAAGTTTTTTGGACGCTATGTGTATACATGAACCTCATTTGTAATAAATACCATGTAAGAGAAAAAAAAAAAGAAGCGTGGCTGCGTGGTAGAACACCTGCTTGCCACGCAGACGGCCTGGGTTCGATCCTCACTCGGACCCTAAAATTTTTATTATTTATTTTATTTGCATCTTTCTTGATTTTTCGGTCACGGACAAGATGATGATTTTTCGCTCACAACCAACGACGACGCCGCCGAGACTGACACCGACGCCAACGCCGACGCCGCAATTTCTGCGAAACGAGCTCTTTAATGCTATCGCGTTAATATAGAGGCTAAGGAACAAATGGTGGCTTGAAGAGATGAAAAAATCGTCGAATAGGTAATGGCGCTGGAGACAACGCCGCGACAAGAGAACTCCTCAGGGCAGCAAATGACTTTCTTAACAGCTTGTTTACGCAAGCTTTGCTCACTCTCCCCCAACCGCAAAAGTGGATAAGGAGAAGAGAAAGCATGCGTGCTAAGAGAAAGCGCGAGTGTGAGGGAGGGGCAACCGATATAGAGGGGGGACACGGAAAAGGGCTCAGAGTACTAGAAATGAAGCAAAGAACAACAGAGAGCTGAGCTAGTTGGTACGTATTCATGTTAAAAGACTGCGTTCAATACGGACACAAGAGAGAAGTCAGTACGCCACAAACGTCGGCGTTTGTGTTCGAACGGGGAGAGGGGGGGCTTGTGTTGTATAGAATGCGAGGCACAAAAAAAAAAATGGGCGAGGGGCACACGCACGGTATATAGAAGTTTTAATCACGTTGACGGGGTTGGGGGAGGCATGGCACTGAGCCATGATCAAACCCACATTATCTGAAGCACGGGGTCAAATTTAGGTAAACTGTTATTATCATTATTATTATTATTATTATTATTATTATTATTATTATTATTATTATTATTGTTATTATTATTATTAATCTTATTATTATTATTATTATTATTATTATTATTATTATTATTATTATTATTATTATTATTATTATTATTATTATTATTATTATTCCTGTTGTTGTTGTGATGAACGTACGGTTCCCGCAAGTTTACTTCTTCCTTGTCTGTGAATTCTAGGCGAAGGCTATCCTAAGGAAAACAAGCCCGAGGGTGACTATCCAACAGTGGTGAACAAAACTAGCGGCAATGGTCGCGCTCTCGTCGTTCAAGACTTCTGGTTCGGAAAGTTTCTCGGCTTTCTTCAAGTCAGATTTGACGCCAATGGAAATGTCACAAACTGGACTGGGAACCCCATTCTCATGAATTCATCAATCGGTGAAGGTAATGAACGTTTTCCGTACAAAGGCAAACAAAATCAATCGGCCTAATTAAAAAAATATTCACAGCATATCCACGCAGTGAATGATGATGAGTGGGCGAAGCGCCGGAGGTTCATCGGCAAACCGTCAATCTTCCGTGAATTCTGCCCAGTATATCATCAACGACGTGAAATCGGGCGCGTTTATACTAAAGGGTCGATGAGAGTCATGGCGACTTGCAGCTCACTTTAATTTTACATGTGCGCTGTGAATTTTTATTGTTTCATCACGCACAGGAGAAATCTCACACAGGCGCTACCTTGGAGGTCAAAATCCATGTGTCTATATATACGGGGTGGTCAGTGAACGGTTGTGCAGCGCGAGCAGTCGGTTTTTTCAATCAAGAAACTCGCTAGCAGACGCTGCCTGCGTCGGCGTCGCCAGGCGAGAGAGAGGGGGGGGGGGACCGTAGGAGAGAGGGGGGAAGCGTAGGAGAGGAGAGGGTGAGGGCGCCCCTAAAATCGGAGAGCAGCTGCACCGCCAACGCCATCTAGCGTACCTTCACCCAACCGCCATATTGTACGCATGTCTATGGGACAGCGCCCTCTCGGAAACGAGACGAGAAGGATGGATGGATGCTATGAGTGTCCCCTTTATAACGGGGCGGTGACATGTCTGCCACCAGAAATGGAATACGTACAGCGCCATCTAGTATATCGTCACCCAACTGCAGTTTGCATGCATCTCTATGGGACAGCGCTCCTCTATTGTACGATCACTACGGGGTACAGAGCAACGTTTATAGAACCTGTTCAGTTGCCAAACTCTCCGCCTCCGCCATACTCTGAAAGCGGCGCATAACCGACTTCCGGTCCAGGTGGCGCTACTGCAGCAACAGGCTCTACGTAGCAGACGACGAAGCGCGGGCGAGCGTCGCGCGTGCAGCTGCTATCCGCGTAAATATTGAATTGCTTGATAACGCAACGACGAGAACGACTAGTTTTTCTCTTTAGGCAATCGTGAAGGTTTAATCCATTAGCAAGAATGTTTTAAAGCGCGTTAGATGATGTTCAATGTTGCGCGAACTATAGCAGGCACCCAGTGCTCGGCGGACGCTGCGGCTCTCATCAAGTTCAGCGCGACAGGCATTAGTGTTGCTCACTGTCTAAGTCCACTTTTCAATTACAAAGCGAGCAGCTTTGACAAACTATTTCTGCTAAAGGGGAATACTCCAAAGGTTCTGGTAGGTCCTGTTAAAATACGTAACTACAGAATTTCGTCGGAGCCGCGCGAGTTGTGCAGTGGGTTGTGCTCACATCCTTCGCATAACCCATTATAGTTTGTTTTAAGTGCCCTAGAAACGTCAAGAAGATTAGCAAACATCCCTTAAGATTGTCATGCAGATCGACTATATGGCACGGCGCATTTGCAGAAATTAACCCTCGCAAGTTATGCATGTGTCACGACATGTGTCACTTCGATAGCTATCAAACCGAGTCGGTGCCTGATTTTTTTCGCTGGCTCATCTGCGAAAGTTGCGGAAAGGAGCCAATAAAGCTCGAGAGGTTCAGCTTCGAACAAAGTATGCAGTTTATACTCTGGGTTAATACTTTACAGGAGCTGTTTCCTCCTTCATATAGTAGCGCCCCTGCGCATACTCTTTCGCAGCCTGGGCCCACATTCAGTGCGTCAACACGCGCGAGCAGTTCTGTCAGGTGTGAAAGCGCTGTGGTAGTGCCAGATTTAAATGTCTTTGCAACAAACCCATGCAGTGCACTAACGCTCACTGACATATGTTCAGCGAGGACGATGCATTTTTCAATGACTAGTGTGCGCTCTTCAGCATTTATAGCATAAAAGGCCACAAAACTACCGTTTTCATCGTAGCTGTCAATGCTGCGCCAACTCGCAGACGGCCAACGAACACTTTCAATACCATTCAAACTGAGCGCACCGCCTGCCAAAGTGAAGTTTAAGATATCCGCACAGTTTTCAGTCACGCAGGGTGATTTAACACGCTTTAAACATTTTTCTTCGACCTTCTTCTCTATATCTGGAATCTTTTCTTTTTTGTTGTTGTTGTTGTTGCTGCTGGCGGCTTCGCAAAATACGACGGGAAGCTAGGAAAAACTTCAGGCACTCTTCCCTGAACAAGACTCCACTTCATTACCGCAAGCGATTTCGACTTTTTTCCCGTCGACAACGTGGCTGTACGTTTCCAAGATGTCCTCGGCATGAAAATGCACATCGGAAACTCGCAATTTGTCCGACAGGCTTTTGTCAAGACGGGGAATAGGGCGATCCCACGCTGCACACAGAGCCGAATTACGTGGAGCCCAGAAGCGTCTCGGAAGTCCTATAGCCGCTTGTGAATCCATGCACAAAAGTCGGCACTGCAGACCAACAAACAACCACGCTACATCGAGCACAACAGCACGCAAAATCTCTTCAGTCTACGTGCTACAACACGCGGACACAGCGCAACCGCAGACAAACACACACTCGATCCGGCGCACATTGCTGGACTGGCTGAAGCCTGTTGCGACAACAGCGCCACTTCCAGCCGCCGCTGCGGCCGCGCCGCGCAACACCGCCGAGTTTTCAAACTGAACAGGTTCTATAAACGTTGGTACAGAGGACGGTTGACGCCCGACGCCGCTCGACAACCGGCCAGGTCTCGCCATAGGGAGCTTCGCTCCTAAAAAAGAATGTACACGTCAACGTTAGGTTCGCAGCATACACTCGCTTCCGCATAATGTGGGAGAGACTTTCATCTATCAGTGCTCGAAAAAATGGCTTCCACATAAGTGGTAATGATCTGTACGCGTGACGACGCGTATGCCAAAAAGCATGGGAACTGGGATGCCCATATCTATGCAAAGTTTGTCGTTGTTACTATGAATGAGTTTTAGAAACATCGCATTTCACAAAAATTCAGAAAACGCTATCAACGGTTGTCGACATTAATAAGCGTAATGCAAGATTTCAACGATGATGCCGTCATAATTATGGAAGCATGAGCTCGTTCTTGCATTCCCACAAAATTACTGAAAGTCGACTGTTATCTTTCGGTCCTAAAAATTATGAAGGAGAGAACTATTCCGGAAGTGCTATCTGTGTGCTGATTGGAGTTGCCTGATTTAAAAAAAAATTGTTTCCTTTGCTGTAAATCTTGAATTTCACTTCCAAGTGCGTGTGTTGTCATATTTAGCAGTTGATCACCATGCAAGCCATCGTTTTCGTTTTAACAGGCGCAAATACAACACATGCATGCATACCTTGTCCTCATTTCTTTATCTTTCAGACGAAGAAATAAAGAAGATCATAGAGGAGTACGAGCCCTTGGTCAACAAATCGATTGCCGAGGTCATCGGTTACACGAAGGTGCTATTGGAGCAGAACGACAACATCTGCCGCCTGCGCGAGTGCAACCAGGGCAACCTGCTGACGGATGCGTACTTCACATACTACGTCGACAAGAGCGTCTCTACTCCCGAGAAGTGGTCAGACGTGAACGGAGCCGTGCTGAACGGAGGCACAATCAGGGCGCCCATTGAGCAAGGAAGTAAGCGCCACGTGGTACTATTGTTGTTGATAGCAGGGTCCTAATATGCGTTCCAAGACGATAAATGGGCTTTAGTAAGTTTCACCTTTAGTAAGCATCACATGACAAAGTGCACAGCTGCGCAGATGCGCAGGTGGTGCTTCGCTAATTCGCAAAGTGATGAATTATGGCGTAGTGGGCACCTCACAGCTGTATTTGCAGTAGTAATTATAGCACAGTTTAAAGTGGCCCATGTTACGTGCACAGACGATCCTGTCCTGTACATCTGTGTTCCTTCTCTGTCCTGTTCGAATGCACGCTATCCAGTATTGAAGGTTATGAACCAACTAGCCCAGCAAGACGTTCCTTCCCTCGCGGCACGACTGAGGTCTCTACCGAGAAGCGAATCGTGGCAAGCGAATGAGAAGGCGATGCAAACTGCGCTATCGTGTTCTATTGAAGGCGAAGTTCAAGCATCCTCCAAGTTTTTATTCTTTGTATACATTAGAATTTTTGTTAACGGACAAAGCCACCGACACCGCATTTTTTGTGACACGAGTTCTTGCACTATATTGTGTTAATAACGGGAAACATAGATCTGACGACAAGATTACGCTAAAGTGGCCGGGTACAGAATCTTCAAGTAGAGATTGGGCAAATCGCTATCGCATTTTAAAGCTTGTTACTGCTCTGTACATAGGAAGAAACAGCCAAGCGATCCAAATCAACTCTATTCTTCTTCTTTGACCGCTTAAAGCGTTCCAACTTATTATTAAGTGCGGAGCACTTTACGGGGTCGGGCTGCCGTATGCTGTCGTGTGCTGTCGTCGTCGCTCGACGTAACGCTACATGTGTAGCATATTGAGCGCAAGCTCGCGCCAAGGAGAAGTATTCGTCCTCTTGTTCTTCAAGAGCTTTGATGATGATAAGCGATCGCGCGCTTGCGCCAAGGAGAGGTCTTCTTCACGTTGTTCTTCGAACGCCTTGATGATGATCACTTATCATCAGCAGCAAAAAACATACTTGTGCGCTTGGCGTGACGCAGACAAAACCACGTACCAAAATAGAAAAAAAAAGAGGACGCCAGCGCGAAATAGAATGAGAGAAAAAGGAGAAAATAGAAAGAGCAAGAAAGAGAAAGAAATAGATAAAGAAAGAGGAAGAAATGAGTAGAAATAGAGAAAGAAAGACAGAAAAAAGCGGAAAAGGGAAAAAGAAAGAGAGGAGGCAAGGAAAAGAAAGCCGAAGAGAAACAAAGAAGGCTGCCCAGCTCCGCACTTCCTTCAGGCTTGGCACGACTGGTGCGAAGCTGCCTTAATTTTTGACACGCTGTAACATATTTGATAAAATACCTTTTGTTTACGTTTACCCACTCTAAAATATCGCATTTCTTTTCACATCAACATATCGTATATGTCTAACCACATCACGAACTCTTTTTGTGGTGAATTAATTACGAAACGCATATGATTCTGTACAAATCGGCGATTGAACAAGCGGTACTTCACTTGACAATAGAAGGCTCAAACGGGCGTTGATGTTATCGGTATTTTTTCTCAGAATGATTTCATGCGTGTTTTTTGCGGGTTTAAATCAACTTTACCAATTAGAATGCGTACAGATGACTTTTTAGACGTCATAAATTGCCAACAGACAAAAAACAACAGAAAAACAAACAAACAATGCAGGCAAAGATGAAACGTAAAGCGCGGGAAGCTCTTGCCTGCCGTGCTGCAGATTGCCGCACTATAAGCCGTGCAGGCATTTAATACGCGTACTAACTATTACAGGCATTATTTAGGCTTTCCATTATCAGAATGTAGAATGCTGCATATGTTATAACAGTAGTGTGCAATTAAAATAAAATCATCTGAATCAATTATACTTGATACATTAAGGCGAGGAGCAAGCCGTAACATTTTAATAAACCCGAAAGATGTTCTCATCTTTACTGTTTGTCTTTGCCTGCTTTCCATTACATCGCGTAGTCTTCCGAGCACGCTAAACACGGGGTTTGCTGTTTTTATTGCGATAGCAATTATATGGACACTCTCGGCTGATTTTGCCGTCACCGTCATGTCCCGGATATGTATATGTATTTATATATATAAAAAAGGCACAAAGAAAAATAAATCAGCAGAAAATGATTCCAAAGCACCAGATCGGAAAATCGAACCAGCGACCCCTCGCTCCACAGCCTGCTGTGCTAGCCAACAAAGCCATTATTTTTTTATTTTCTTCTAAAAGTATTGCTCAAGTAAAAAGATTATCTTGAAAACCTTTTTACGCAGATATTTATTATGTTAATTCCTGTTTGTTTTTTTCAGACATCACACTCGGTGACCTCATGCAGACAGCACCGTTTGGACAAACCGTTGTCATTGTAACGCTATATGGCTATCAACTTCGTGACATGTTCAAGCACTCTGTGGCGAATTACAGCTATGTGAACCGAAAAGGGGCATTTTTGCAAGTTTCCGGTAAGTGAACAACGTCGAAAAATCACATTTATGGCCTTACATGTCAGAATGTTTTAAACACTGCCCCATTCAACTTTTTAAAAAGATTTTTTCGCTATGCTTCAGCGTGACTCAGTGGGCAGCCTTTCAAAACAAACTTTAGTTCAATTTATTGTTAGAATTTCAACAAGATTCTCTTGCGAAAACGACAACTCTGCTTTCCTATAATAACACAAGTACTTAGGAACACTTCGTCACCACATCTACGCCTCGTTAGAGCAGTGGTTTGCACGGCCCCGATCAATGCTTCATGTGATTTCACGTCATTTCCATCATAATAAGAAAGAAACTGCTAGCATATAGCATTAAGGAGTGAAGAAGATTGTCTTTGAGTGAGAAACACAAGAGGCAACAAAATCTGAGAAAGTGGTAGACAGTTAAAGCGGATGCGCAGCAAGAAACGCGGCAACCTTACCAGTACATTCCAGTTCTGGTGGTGCGGTGGTGATACCAGCACGACAAATAACACTAGGGCTCAAAATATCCCACGTAACAACATCTACGGCGGCAGAACTTATGGCTCTGCGTTGTGCCCTAGAGTACATCGATTCTGAGAGACCGTGCAAATGGGCTGTTTTCTGCGACTCGAAACCGGCGTTACAGTGTGTGCGGTCAGCTCTCCGACGCGGATGCCACGAACAGCTTACATACGAAATTCTCAGGATCCATCACCGCGTCAAAGAAAAAGGTCACGAGATTGACTTTCAGTGGCTACCTGGTCACTGCGGGATCAGTGGCAATGTTTCTGCAGACAACGCAGCTCGTACATCGCATGAAAAAGAGACTACCGTTCCAATTCCTCTGTCTAGGACAGACGCTGCTAAGCAGCTTCGTCGCCTGGCTCGTAGTCTATGCTTGGAGGAGTGGAACACGCCAAGCATAAGACACACTCGACTACACCAAGTCAACCCAACGCTGGAACTCCGACCTCCAGCCGGACTTCGTCGGCGTGAAGCCTCACTTTGTCGGCTTTGGTTGGGGGTGGCCTATACGAAAGCATACACGACATTAATTGGAGTGACCGACAGTTCGACATGCGAGGTCTGCGGCACCGAGGAAGACATTGATCATCTATTATGCCGCTGCCGCCGATTTGCCTCTGAAAGACGAACGCTTTCTGATGTGATGCGACGACTGGACGATCGGCCGCTCTCCGTGCAGATGCTGCTGGAGTACCGTCCCCATCGCTCGTCGGCCAACAAGGCAGTTAAAGCGCTATTGGGTTTCTTAAGGACCACGGGCCTTTGTGAACGTCTGTGACTATTGCGCAGTGCCAACGCCACATAAGTGTCTGCGTATTTGTTGATCATTTCCTTTTTCTTTTTTTTTCTTCTTGTGGTGCTTTCTTTCTGTCTCTCTCATCTTTCTACTCCCCTTTCCCTTTTCCCCCAGTGTAGGGTAGCCAACCGGACTGCTGTCTGGTTAACCTCCCTGCCTTTCTCCCTTTTGTATTCCTTCCTTCCTGCAGCACTCTTCGACTCCACCTTAACTGGAAACTCTCTGTAACAGCGAAGAATTTTAGTGGCAGTTTGTGCACAATAACTTTGGCTTTATGTGCTGTCGCTTTCACTTTTGTCAATACTCGGCTTAAATACCTAGTCCTTTTATGATGAATCAACGTCGATAAGTGGTCCCTGGCATGAAGTTGTCCGAAACGTATAAGGCCACTAGGAAAGCAGGCACGGGTGACAGCGACCTGGGCAGTGCTTTTTATGGGCAGTGCTTCACACGCTTCAAAACAATAAGCTAGCATCAAATCGTTCAGCTTTTAGTTCTTCAGCTCTTGAATGGTCTACCATGTGTCAGCTCAGCGGTAGTCGCTGTCCTAGAGAAGGAAACAATGAACGGCGACTGCCCGCTAATCCGGGCAACAAAAGCTCACATGGTTTCTTAAAGGTGCCCTCCAACCCTATTCAGCATCCCCCCCCCCCCCCCCCCCCATTTTTACTCGTGGGTTGCGTAAACTGAAGTACAGACAGATTAATGCAGCAAGAACGGCAGCCATAACGGCACGCAGACCGAAGTTACTCGATTTGGAAAATTCAAAATACAAAAAAAAACCTACCCTCAACTTGATTTCCGCGGGGTCACCTAAACACATCCCATTCGCCCTGACTAGCCCTGTGACGTTAAAGGGCTCCCCGCAATGAAATGAGCTGGAAGCTCCTACGTAGGGGAAGCTCGCACAACATTGTTGCTTGTCCTTTCCAACGCGTAGACGCCGTTGCCATTGTAACAAACGTGGTGCCTGACGCCTGACTTGTCAGAACGTGAACGGGCGCTACTGTTTCGAAGCAAGGTATTTTCCACTGTTATTTACTACGACATTATATGTTACTCCCTCCTCTCATTTTGAGAAGAGAATTTGTGGAACTACCAGGGCGGTGAAGCACTGTTGACCCTTCGCGGGTTGTTCGGTGAGCCGCTCGACGAACTACAAGGATGCAGCGACATCAATTCAACGAAGGGGATTGCTTGCACCCCTTCAAACAACAATCAAGAGCTTACCGCACGTGCGGAAAGAGGCAGCTCGCAAACGCACAGAAGCAAGATAAGGGAAGAGAGAGAGAGAAGCCGTTCGTATTGACATCCGACCCACGCATGCCAAAAATCCAGAGGCGAAATGGTAGCCAGCGTCTCTGTCGTGCTTTGTAGTCGTAGCAATCTCTTTTGTGGCGGCCGCGTTTGTTTGGGGTTCAATGAAAAAGCACAGAAAAGAAAAATGAAACACATTAGTAATGCCAGTTCTGATGGCCCGCCACGATCTCTCCTAACGTTACATTTATCCAATCGTAGGCTTGCAGCCATCCTCCGTCATTTCCCCCCCCGCAACAGTCCTGGCGAGCGCCACTATACGTACTGATGCGGTCGGCAGCGATGTAGTGATTTTATGTCGTGATTAAAATACTAAATCGTTTTATATCGGCTCTCAGACCTATGCTAAACTTATCCCCAGCTTTCACTCCGAGCAAAACAGAAATAAAAAAATATGTGCTCCAAAAGTGTTGGAGAGCCCTTTTAGGCATTCGTCTAAGGCGACTCGAAGGCGAAAGCCATTTGATGCGACTATCTTAGAGTGCATTTAATATCCCACAAACGCCGCTTTTGAATGGGTAAGCATTTCTATGCCGACTCGGCAAGAAGGTTGTCCACCCGAAGAAAAAGTAGAGTATTGGGGCAGTATTTCTGCCATACAACTACAATCGCCATCTCGCTTGCTCGCATTTCCTTTCTTGAAAACTCGACTCTCGCCTCTTTCATATTCAAAATGCTATGCCACGCTGATATTGCGCACGCCGCTCGTGACCGGGAGGTGCCAGGACCGCGGTGATTAGGCAAGGAAAGTACGCGGGGTGGAGGGCGATTATAGTTGTGTGGCAGAAATACACCCCATGGAGGGAAAAACTTTGTTGATTGTCCGACAGATTAACGACACGGCCTCATGTCTCCCATCTCGGGACGTCAAAGCCTTGTCTCTCCGCCGTTTCAAGGGCCCAAATACTCGATTTTTTTTCTTGCAGTGTAAGTCTGTAAAAATACCATCGCTATAAAGAAACAAAATGTAAAAACCGGCAGATCCCACGCACTGTGGGAATCGATTTAATGCGAAGCAACCAGGAAGGAGCAAATCATGCTTTACATAATTTGCATGTCATGTTTTACATGTTAGGATCTGTCATTTATGCTCGTCATACAGTCACGTCGCTCCATACCAATTTTGGTGTATATCAAGCTAGCGAACTGGACGCAAGCGCACCATGAGCGTGGCATGTAAATGGCGTTGTAGACGACATGCATGCCAAAATGTTCATGTTACCACCTGCCACTTATGTTCGTTATACAGTCATGTCACTCAATACCAAATTTGGTGTATATCAAGCTAACGAAACGGCCGCGAGAGCGCCATGAGCGTGGAATGCAAGTCATGTCGCTCATGAAATGTCATGATTTCCATATTACCACTTGTCATTTATGTTCGTCATACAGTCATGTCACTCAATACCAAATTTGGTGTATATCAAGCTAACGAAACGGCCGCGAGCACGGCATGAGCGTGGCATGCAAGTCATGTCGCACATGACAAGTCATGATTTCCATATTACCACTTGTCATTTATGTTCGTCATACAGTCACGTCACTCAATACCAAGTTTGGTGTATATCAATCTAACGAAACGGCCGCGAGCGCGCCAGGAGCGGGGCATGTAAATCATGTTGTTCATGACATGCACGTCATTATTTGCATATTACAACCTGTCATTTATGTTCGTCATACAGTCACGTCACTCAATCCCAAATTTGGTGTATATCAAGCTAACGAAACGGCCGCGAGCGCGCCATGAGCGTGGCATGTAAATCATACTTTTCATGACAAGTTAGTCATAATTTTCATGATATGACCAGCCATTTATGTTCGTCATACAGTCATGTTATGCCATACCAAATTTGGTATAAATCCCATTAACGATATGGCCAGGAGAGCACAAAGTCGTAGGCGGCTAGATAGATAGATAGATAGATAGATAGATAGATAGATAGATAGATAGATAGATAGATAGATAGATAGATAGATAGATAGATAGATAGATAGATAGATAGATAGATAGATAGATAGATACGCTCAAAGTCTACTTTCCCTTTATTTTTGAGATACGCTCAAAGTCTACTTTCCCTTTATTAACCCTTCCGCCACCTTGCGGGTTTCCGCAGAACTTATTTGCAATACTTGTGTCCATGTGCTTCGAGTTGTCGATGAATTCGCCCTCGCGCTGCCAATTGCTAGCTTCCTGGTTAGCTCAATTGGTAGAGCGACCGCCCCAGAAAGGCGTTGGTCCCGGGTTCGAACCCCGGACCAGGACGAATTTTTCGGCAACTAAGAAGCTTTCTTTCTGAGAAATCCGTATGGATTTCCTTGTGGCTTTGTGCTACAAATGGGTGGTTGTCTACTTTCCCTTTATTAACCCTTCCGCCACCTTGCGGGTTTCCGCAGAACTTATTTGCAACGCTCAAAGTCGCCGAAGTTCGCTAAGAAATGCTTCGCATTTAAAAAACATTTATCTGGCGGTGCCGGGCTTCGATACCAGGCTTCCATGCCCCGTAGGCGAGTGTCTTAACGTAATCACTGCACTATATACCCACGCTTCCACGACGCGAATATGTCTGAACCATATCAATATGCGGTAACGGCGGTGCAGAACAATTGTAAAAGAACACTTTCTGTAAAGGCTTTGCTGACTTACGCGTGGCGATGGAATAAACGCCGTCTCTAGGACAAGATGTAAAGCCGACACGTAGCATTGTACATTTGAAGAAAACGTATGCCTCGCGAAAATTTTATGCCAGACTCCCGTTTTGGTGGTCGCTGTATGCGCGTTCTGTGCGGCCGCTGGAGGCGCTGACGAACGTTAGAGAGATGATGAAAGATGCCTTGCCGATGCCACCCGAATGCAAAGTTCTAGGGAATGCTACAACCACGGAGTTTTCTACGATAGGTCTATACGCTAACGTATCGTTTTGACCAGGGGTCGGCAATATTTTGGGGTTGAGAGCCGAGTTTCATGAAGCCGACACGGCGGGGGCAGGATAGCAAATCGGGAAGGGTGTTGGGGGGAGGGTTTTTGCAGGCAAAGAGAAAAGCTTCGGTGAATTGACCTTAACCCCTTAACCCATTCAGCGGCGGTGGCTACGTTTGTATGTGCAACTTGTTTATGCTACCTGTGCCAACTTGTGGCGAAAAGAGAGCAAGATACATTGCTCATTGGATGAACTGAACCTTCTCCGTGGTCTTGACTTGACTGCGGTGTGCTGCGTATGACTGTAACCGATCATTTCGGTGACGGCACTGCGGTGTTCGACGGATCGTTCGAAGTGCCGCACTCCAAGAGCAAAGTCAAAAGTACTACGTTTCTTTTCTCGGAATGATGACAACGAAAAACCGCTTGCGCAGACATTTGGAGCTTGTGGGGATTGAGGCTAGCCCATCGCCATTGCGCGGACTTTTTCGCCTATTTCTGCCGTCCCCACGACCAAACATGACTCTCCCCTCCTCCGCGGTCCGTCGGTGCTGGGAGAGCGGGAGTAACGCTAACCCCTCTCACCCGGCGCCCGATCTCGACTGTGGTTGCCCACGGAGACGTGCTATAGAGGTGTGCACGGGCTTCAGGTAGCCCGAAAGCCCGAGCCCGGCCCGGCCCGCGGGCCGGGTTCGGGCGGGCCGACGTCTTGTCATCTCGGGCCCGAGCCGGGCTCGGGCTACATTGTATTTTGTCGGGCGGGCCGTGCGTGACAAAAACCCAAATCAAGCCCGAATCAAGCACAATATATAAACGTTGTGCCGGAACTGTTTCCCACCGCGTAGCGCCTTCTCCGCAATCGCCCTCACCCAATTTCACGGTTCTCCTTTCCTTTAGCCACTTTGACCGCAAGGAGAGAAGGTAAAGACACACAAGATGAGCTCTGTGATTATCTACACACGGAATAATCGGAATAATCTCCTCTCGTACATCTGAGGTACTAAACTTCTGGAAGAACATACGGTCTAAATATTCCAAGTTTGCTATGCTTCCGAAAAATATGTTGGCGATTCCGGCTACCAATGCGAGCAGCGAAGGGACCTTCAGTTGGGCGGGATATGTGACGCAGGATCACCGCACCTCACTTCAGCCCGAATCATTGGACAGCTTCTTTTTACACGAAAACTTGTAATCGTTGCATATAGTGACTGTCATGTGTCGTTTGCTTATGTTTCACTTTGATATGTTGATATAATGCCGCCTCATCGGAAACGACACCTTGTCTCCGCAGCAAACCTTCATAATGTCAGGCCGGGCCGGGCCGGGCCGGGCCTGAGCTTTTATTTTTGTACGTCGGGCCGGGTCGGGCGGGCTCGCAGCCCTCTAGCGTCGGGCTCGGGCGGGCCTTCGACGCAGTCAGCGGGCCCGGGCCGGGCTCGGGCTGTGAAATTCGGCCCGTGCACAGCTCTAACGTGCTAGCAGCAGCCTTTGTGTTGTATTTTCGCCCGTGGCGTGGTTAATCCCGTTGCTTTTCCCGCCGCCTCTTGGGAGCGGGCGTTGTACTGCGTTTTGTGGTGTTGCCGCAGGCAATAAAGTGTTGCGGATTCCAAGAGCGGTACTGTGTACTTGCCGCACTGCGCTCGGTGCCTTTGCTGCCCGAACGCACTTGTGCTGCGGCGCGCTGGTTCACGCGAGGCGACGGCAAACGCGGCCCTGTGGCTCGCTAAGTCCGAACCCACGCTAGTGGCCGTACTCCTGTGAGATACGTGCACACTACAAGCTTATTATTTCATTCTTTTCATGCCAAAATGAAACGTGACTGACTGTAGAATAATGAAATATTTAATTGCATACTATCTACAATTAATGACAAACTCGCACGAAACAACGCATTGCTTCATTTTCTTTCTTGTAATGTAATATTGAGTGCCTTTTAACGCGATAGCGTTAAAGAGCTCGTTTCGCAGAAATTCCGGCGTCGGCGTCGGTGTCGGCGTTGGCGTCGTTGGTTGTGAGCGAAAAATCATCATCTTGTCCGTGACCGAAAAATCGAGAAAGATGCAAATAAAACAAATAATAAAAATTTCCGGGTCCGAGTGAGGATCGAACCCGGGTCGTCTGCGTGGCAAGCAGGTGTTCTACCACACAGCCACGCCTCTGCTTGGGAATTCAGTGGAAAGAACTTCCTCTGCTTGGAAATGCGGTGAAAATAACTCTTGCTTCGTAAACGCAAGCGTCCTTTATATAGGCGTCGCAATATAACATGTAATATCCCAGGAATATTGCGTCGTACAAGCGTACATTGCCATCGGGCGTCAGAATATGTGACTATCATAACTATTTCGCAGTTTAAAGCCAGCCACCCATTACAAACGGCATACACCTTACTGCGCGTATTCCTTTAACACCACGTAGTGAAGTGCATAGCAAGTATGCACTAAGTGGTTGAAGTAGGCACTCGGGACAGGATATCGCTATCGCGTTCAACTCTTAAAGGCGAAGATTAAGGGTCCCACAATTTTTAATTATGCTATGCGAATTTGGCATATTCGTAGACAGTACATCATAATTCGCGCCTGAAGGGAATAATTCACTAAAGTGGAATAGTGATCATGTTTGTTTAATACGGAAAGAACTTCCTTACAGTCGAAATCGGAAGGTACAGTTTACAGTAGAAATAGAAAGTTACAATCGAGATAGGGAGTGACAAGGGGAGGTGGGCGGGGGTACTGAGGTCGTGCCAGGGGCCTATAGTACTGCCCCGTGGGCCGCATGCACCCCACGGGCTGCAGGTTGTCGACCTCTGGTTTAGACAGTTCCCAAAGATTTCACACGGTATTTTTCATTAACTTTTCTAGTCATGTGAACGCCGCAAGGATGAAGTGAACGCGCATCTCGCTCGCCTCCAGCCGCGAGGCGGTCATGTGACTTTTTGTATGATTTAGTGTCGACGCCGACTTTTCGCTCAAGGTCAGGTTCGCTTGAGACATGTAATGCTTTCGCTTTATAATGAAAACTGTTATGTCGGATGAGACAATATTTCAGGATGGTTGCTTCAGCCACTCATAACGTGTGTAATTGGTATGAATAATCATTCGAAAGATCCACTTCGGTATTGCAGCCAAGATATCAGTGCAAATGGAATGTAGAATGTCTTGCGCAAGCTCAAGAAGCTATGAAAGTTTTATTCAAAGAACATATTATCTACCTAAGAATATCGCGAAGCCATACACAGAGAAACTTTACAGCAGTCTTATTTCTTGGAAATATCTATAGTATTTCGTAAATAGCGTGCAGTGCTAATCCTTGTTTTCCCTTATATCATTTCTCAGTGCTCATTAGAGACAGTTTACTAGAAGGAGGTCAAGACATAGGCCTAAGCTAGTACGCTTTGACCTACTGGTCTACCTGAACGTCACCTCTCCATGAAAAATCAATGTTCACTAAATAATGTGGGTGGCCGAATAGTGAAATTTAGAATCGAATCGAATACGAATCTAATAGTGATCATACCGAATCGAATACGAGTACGAATCGAATACTATTTGAATAAGATTCAAATAACAAGGCAACCGTTTTTCAAAACATGCCTAGAATTCTCGAACTTTTTTATTCCAAACAAATATTTTCAAACTTTAGACAAAATAAGATTACCGTTACATTTAACCGACAAAAGATACAACAGTTTCGTAAACTGAGGTAAGCTCATATAGAGCAGCGACAGAGCCTTCGAGGTATCTTAACTGTTGCATGAATACAGCAGCTTCTTCAGTATTCGAGGCGGTACTTCATGACCAGCTTTTGAATAATACTAAGGCCTGAAAGGCAAATGTATCATGAATGAACATAATGATTCAAATAAAATGATACTAAACTGAGGACACGTTCTATTCGGCGACAGTGGAGTTTAAAGCGAAAATTTCTTCATCCGGTGATGAGTAAGGCTTCGATAATCCCGCTAGTGCTTGAACTGCCTACATCTTGGCCAATTCACTAAATAAAAAAGAAAAATGATTCTCCGCTTTTTTCGACACGTCGTTTCTTGGAGGTTTCCTGTCGGTTTTCTATATTTGAAAAGTATTCGTTAATTCGAATATGCGCTATTCGATCCGAGTACCAAATCGAAGACATCACTATTCGATTCGTTATTCGAACTTTTCGAATATTCGCACACCCCTACTAAATAAAGTTGTATATGTCTCTCTCTATTTGCACAGAAGATCTAGGAAAGGGCAAAACAAAAAATTACACCATCTCCCGCTAAAGGGAACCATGTGTAGATGTGAAGCAGCGGGCGCTAACGCTTACACTGGCGGTGGCGTTGACGCTGGCGCTATCGCAGCGTTGCGCAGGAGAGAAAACTGAGGAGGCGCAAAGCACGCAGTGATGGAGCGGTGTTTCCTACTGGAACATGCCAATCGCTGCTAATGGGCAATGAGAGACAGAAGACTCCGACTGGACACAGAGACCCGCAGTCGGCTTTTAGTTAACGCGCACGCTGCGAATTTTTATTGTTCAACAACGCACAGAAGAAATCTCCCACCGGCACCACCTTGGAGGTCAAGATCCATTGCCATATATACGGGATGGACAGTGAACGGTTGTGCAGCGCGAGCCGTCGGTTTTTTCAACCAAGAAACTCGCTAGCAGACGCTGCCTGCGTCGGCGTCGCGAGGCGAGAGAGGGGGGTAGCGTAGGAGAGGAGAGAGAGGGGGGGGAACGCGCATGCGCAGTGGGGGTGTGGACGCTGTGGGCAGGGATGCCTAGAGGAGAGAAGGGGGAGCGTATTAGAGGAGAGAGAGGGGGGACGCGCATGCGCAGTGGGAGCGCGTGGAGGGATGCCTAGAGGAGAGAGAGGGGGGAGCGTAGGAGGGGAGAGAGGAGGGGAGGCGCATGCGCAGTGAGGGTGTGGTTGCCGCGTGGAGGGATGCCTAGAGGAGAGAGAGGGGGAGAGGAGGTTTTTTTATTTTTATTTTGAAAGGGTTTGCGCATGCGCAGTAAGTGAGGCCTCGAGGCACACCACCACCACCACCACCGGATTAAGCTTCGCCATAAGATGCTTCACATCTAAAAAAGAGGGATGCAGTATGATGATGTGGAGAGGAATAAGTCATGCGCATGGACGATAACCACGTCACCCAGTAGCTTTCCACAGTCGAGTGTCCAGTCCAGTGCTCTTGAGAAAATCTGTAACTGCCTCTGTAGAAGTTGTTAGCGCTGTCCGATCACAAATTACGGACAAAATAGAACTTTCACTTCGTGTTTCTACTCCGATGCCTGCCAGCGTTGAAGCCAGTGTGCTCCGTTACGACACGTTGAGTGAGCAGTTGCAAAATAGATGGGCAAGTATTTCACACTCTTAGCAGCGTTCAGGGCAAAGCATCCAACCGTACAACTACTTAGACTACTTTGACTAGGGACTAACTACTTTGACTTTCACCTCTTGTTTCCTGTCTCGTGAGACGATGGCAATGTACTATTTCACGTGGTGTACATCACCCAGATGCAAAAGTGTTATCCCTATATTGAACTTCTATAAAATGTGGGAATTATGCAGGCGAGATGTGGGAACAGCACACAGGAGGAGTTTACACCATTCCCTACATTTTGGGGACGAAATAGCAGCGATCGCTTCATAGAGAACTGGCTTCTGATTCTTTCCAGCTTTGTCCTTTTAGATGTGAAGCATCTTATGGCGAAGCTTAATCCGGTGGTGGTGGTGGTGGTGTGCCTCGAGGCCTCACTTACTGCGCATGCGCAAAACCTTTCAAAATAAAAATAAAAAAAACCTCCTCTCCCCCCTCTCTCTCCTCTAGGCATCCCTCCACGCGGCAACCACACCCTTACTGCGCATGCGCCTCCCCTCCTCTCTCCCCTCCTACGCTCCCCCCTCTCTCTCCTCTAGGCATTCCTCCCCGCGCTCCCACTGCGCATGCGCGTCCCCCCCTCTCTCTCCTCTAATACGCTCCCCCCTTCTCTCCTCTAGGCATCCCTGCCCACAGCGTCCACACCCCCACTGCGCATGCGCGTTCCCCCCCCTCTCTCTCCTCTCCTACGCTACCCCCCCTCTCTCGCCTCGCGACGCCGACGCAGGCAGCGTCTGCTAGCGAGTTTCTTGGTTGAAAAAACCGACGGCTCGCGCTGCACAACCGTTCACTGTCCATCCCGTATATATGGCAATGGATCTTGACCTCCAAGGTGGTGCCGGTGGGAGATTTCTTCTGTGCGTTGTTGAACAATAAAAATTCGCAGCGTGCGCGTTAACTAAAAGCCGACTGCGGGTCTCTGTGTCCAGTCGGAGTCTTCTGTCTCTCATTGCCCATTAGCAGCGATTGGCATGTTCCAGTAGGAAACACCGCTCCATCACTGCGTGCTTTGCGCCTCCTCAGTTTTCTCTCTTGCGCAACGCTGCGATAGCGCCAGCGTCAACGCCACCGCCAGTGTAAGCGTTAGCGCCCGCTGCTTCACATCTACACATGGTTCCCTTTAGCGGGAGATGGTGTAATTTTTTTTCTTTACAGCGATAAGCAGTTGAAGGCTTGGTATCGGGTGTTCCTGTAACATTATCATTGTTTAATACTGAACGGCTGCTCGTAAAATCCCTCTGAAAGTCGTCGACGGAACGAAATGCTATGAGAAAGCTTACATATTTACGTGAGTTTTAACCAATGACGTCAAGGTTTTCGTTGCTATGGAGGACATTGCTTCATTCTTGTAGTTAGTTGTGTTGGGTTTATTGTCGCAAAGTAAACTATTTCGTTTGTACATATAAGAAAGGGTGCGAATCGGGCTTGCTCGTCGAATCCACAAATCCATAGCATTTGAAAATATCCAATCTTTAATTCGACCTATGCGCAAAATTGAGTAAAATCTCATGTTTTTCTTCTTCCTCAGGTATAAAGGTTGTATACAATTTGACTTTACCTCCAGCACAACGCGTTCTGTCGGTGCATATACTTTGCACAAACTGTACGGTACCCGTCTACAAGCCCCTGGAAGATTGCGAAGTATACAGAGTCGTCACCACCGACTTTGTTGCCAGAGGTGGGGACGGATTCAAGAAGGCGGAAAACGTTACCGAATCAGGTACGGGCGCGCTCTTCACGTGTACACATTTCCTTGTCAAGAAACACAAATGTCAGTGAATGCTCGCCGCCACACAAATATTTTGGACCTTTGTCTAGGCAGACCGCAGCTGCTCAAGCATTCGTGCATACTAAGGTCATATGACCTCAGCAGCTATAGCGCGTCTCCTACTTTCTGGTGACGCAGTTTGCGAGTGCATGTGCGTGTGCGTGCGAGTGCGTGTGCGTGCGAGTGCGTGTGTGTGCGAGTGCGTGTAGTGCAGATTCTAACGCTGCAACGAGCATTTCAGCATTGTATTCGCATTCCTGCCAGGATTTTTTCCCCTTTTGTCAATACTATTTGCAGAGCAGGTCCTTGCGGCATTGTGCAACAACTTGGCGCTTATATTACAAGTTGTGTACATGGAGACGTTAATGTGACAAAAGAATAGACAAACTGTGTCAATAGATAGCGCTGTCGCTTTGAAATACGTTTTTAAGATTAGCCATTAAGATAGGCCTTCGATCATGTAAGGCCTTTGAGCTTGACTGTTTTCACTGTCAGACAGCGTTTGATTCTGACAACTGTCAGTTTTTTATAGTACAGTAATACCAAAAAATTTTTCAAAATTTTGTATGACGATGCAAGAAAGTTTTACCTTCGCGAGGGATACAAATCTTCATATAATGTGTTAATCTAAAGAGGTTATTGCGGCTTGTCGTTCAAGTCTGTTTTCTAGGAACTTTTCCCACTCGCTGCTTATTTTAACGAGCATAAACAAACAAAAAAAAAAGCTTTTACATTAACAATTCTGCCCTATAAAGATATGCAGCGCTTGTTAACCGGTGGTGGCTGACCGGTGCGGTGATTCCTACTATAGCTCAGTTTCATGAACCTGTGGTGCTTCTTTCTTCCTGCAGGACCTTTGGATCTTGATGTACTAAAGGCGTACGTCACTAAAATGTCACCGTTGAAAACGCCGGTGGAAGGCCGCATCACCATACATGGAAATATAACTGAAGATGTTGACATTCAAAAAACGAAGAAGCAATGACGCGAATCTCAGCGTTCAACGAAGAGACGGGTAGAGCGAGAATGAACAATTGATGTGTGACATCATATTGTCATAGATATAAAACAATGTGGGTTCTTTGTAGAAGGGTCTGGTGCTGGGCCTGTTAGTACATAGCTTGGAAAATTGACGAACCCAGCCTTGAAAGACGTGTACACAAGAAGAGAAAAGTTTGACGAACACACATGCTGGGGCTAGCAACAGTTTAATGAAACAACAGCTACTCGAAAGGAAAACCAAGACGCACAGGCGCTTTAAAAAACCGAGCAGTCAAAAACGCAGCGCATGACAACTTCTAATCGCCTTCTAATTTCTAGGGTTCTTTCTTTATTGAAAAAAATTCCCCATCTCCCGCTAAAGGGAACCATGTGTGGATGCGAAGCAGCGGGGAGATAATTAGCTTGAGCGGGAGGAACGTCGCCGCTCTCATTTCACGGCAGTGGTCCGGGCTCTCATCGCGGCGCTGCGCAGGAGGGAGAATGAGGCGCGCGCTCCGTCATTTTCATACCGCGGAACAACCGTGGCGCCCCCCAGCGGAGTATGCAGCTGTCACACCACCTGTCGTTCGCGCCGCTCCGTAGATGATTCCTAGAGGAAAGGACGGGGGGGGGACCGTAGGAGAGGAGAGAGAGGGGGAGGGGACGTGCATGCGCTGTGGGGGTGTATGACGCGTGAGCCGCTTCGTTGAGTAGATGATTCCAAGAGGAGAGAACGCGCATGCGCTGTGGGACGCCGGAGCCGCTCCGTTGAGTAGAGTATTCCTAGAGGAGAGAGGGGGGAGAGGACGCGCATGCGCCGCTCCGTAGATTAGATGATTCCTAGAGTAGAGGAAGGGGGTGAGCGTAGGAGAGCACAGGGGAGGGGATGCGCATGCGCTGTGGGGAGTGTGGGACGCGGGGGGCCGCTCAGTACAGTAGACGATTCCTACAGGAAAGGGGGTGAGCTTAGGAGAGAGAGGGGACGCGCAGGCGCTGTGGTCACATGCAAGCAAGATTAAGGAATGGGGTCAACCTGGGTGACAGACACCACCTGCCTAGCCATTGCTAAGCAGCCTCTCTGTGCTCTCGGCCATGACTCAATGAATGGGGTCAACCTGGGCGACAGACACCACCTGCCTAGTCATTGCTAAGTATCCTCTCTGTGCTCTCGGCCATGACTCTGATGACTGTGTTAGGGTTGACGGCCTTCATATTACTACAGTGTTCTGGTTCGCATAATGGGTGCTTCCCTACTTCATGACAGTGGCCGGACGCGGGACGCGGGACGCGGGACGGGGGACGGAGGAGGGACGGACAGAGCCCCGAGCATAAGATGCTTCGCATCTAAAAAATGTTACAGTGAAATCTCGTTAGTTCGAACTCGGTTTATTCGAACTTACAGTTAATTAGAACTGACGCCCTGGTCCCGGCACAGCCATGTGTATTTGTATGGGGGGTAAGCTCCCGATAATTTGAACGCGTCGGTATCCACAACGGTGAATTCGAACTGGGAGCCCCTGGTTTTCATCGCTCCTCGCAGAAGTAAGCCCACAGTGATCACAATGTGTTGCAAAACCAAACCAAACCAAATTTATTAGAGGCATTTGGCAGCAGATGAGAATTCGGACGGTATACGCTGGAGCTCTTGGGCAAGCTGCAAACGATGCTCATGGAGTCGCGACTGAAGAAAAGCAAGCAATTGCAAAGTACTGATTACTTTTAATTTTGGTTGCGTTAACTCTGCCATGTAAATAAATGTGTTTCGGAGAGTAAATAGCGTCATATACTTCGACATTACGGCTCACTGCTCATATGAATGCATGTCGGTGCTTGCTTGTGGCGTATCACTGACTGATTAATTAATTCTGTTCGCTGTTAGAGCTCCATGAACTCAGTTTACGAAACCACCTGCCACAAACGTGCAGCAGCGCCTAATTCGCGATAGCGAGTCCAGAGGTGGCTTCTTTGGATTATGCCGCCGCAGTGGCACGATGTCCATTCATTCCAGTGCCCGCCCGCTAATCCAAACTTCCACTTAATTCGAAAAAAATTATAGTCCCCTTCGAGTTTGAATTAATGAACTTTGAATGAATAAAACAAAGAAAGCACTTCCCCTTTAACTCTCGATGCGCAAGGAGTGAAAGCAATGGTGTTTGTACAGTTTTTATGAACCAAGCGTTTCGCCGGCACTGTTCCTCTTCCGACGCCTGGCTACCTCGGTAGCACCTTGTGGGAAATCGTACGCAGCATAGACTATTTTACGGGTGAATTTAGGCACCTCCATATTGGACTGTTAACCTTTTGCCGTTTTGTATTTTGAACAACTAAACGAACAGAGCTATGGTAAACGCATACGCATGAAAACGGTTGGGTTGGTGCTTTCGGCATTTCGTGAACTCATCAATGCACGTCGCGATATATAAAAATTAAAAAAAAAAGACACATTCTTTTAACAGCCGAAGGCTGCGGCGCTCATATGTCTTACGTAAGATAGTCATACATTGTGTTTCAAGAAATGGGCCCATAATATCCCCAAAATGTGGAAAATGCAATATTCGCTCGCTGCTTTCCTAATTACTTTTTCTGTGGCAGCAGATAGCTTAGGATGACATCAAATACAGGAGTAATTATAGAAATAAAAACAATTAACGTTTTAATTAGAGAAGACAGGAGGTCGGGTCAAATGGGTGAATTGTAGTGAATCCTGCAAAGATTCCATTGTCACTTCGAGATTTCTAAAAGGAGGCCTGCGCTAATTTTTGCGGAGAGATGAAATTCAACGAAGTTCAATGCGAAACAGAAACCGAAGTGCCAACGAGCGCAACTATAGTAGACGCCCAGAATGTCATCACCATTTCTGACAGCAACTGCAGATATGTCGCTTCTGCATTCGTCCCCATGTGTAGGGTAGCAAACTGTACGCAGTCTAGTTAACCATCCTACCTTCCCTATATTCCTCCTCTCTCTCTCTATACATATGTCATGCATGCTATAATAGCATGCGCAGCCCCAACACTAACGAAGCGAAGTGCATCGATGGTTGATATAAGGACACTCGCTCAATCTGAATGTCTCGTATATGAATATGGCGGTAGCGCTCTCCGGCGTCTCAGTGTCGGTTTCGCCGGCAAAATTTGTGTGATCTCATCGCCCTCCAAAAGCTGCCGGCGTCCACTTCTTGGAAATTTCAAAGCGGCTGTAGGGTCTTCGCAGGAAGAACTTATATTATCCCACTTTTCCCAACCACCTGTCTCCTATAATTAAAAGTCAAATAATTTAATTGCTATAATTACTGTCGTAAATATTGTCTCCAGTCGTTTTAAGACGTCTGCCGCTACAGAAAAAGTGATTATGAAGACTTCGAGGACATTCCACAGCTTCCTTATTTTGGGTATTTTATTTAGGACACATTTCCTGATACACCTTGCAGCCTGTATAGTAGGCTATACCTGCTTATAGCAGTAGCCGAGGTAAGCCTACGGACTTAGTAACATTAATTGCGGGGCTGGTTAGTACATGCTTACTGAAATGTAAATGAACGCGTAACCATCTTAGAAAGAACACGAAAGAAAAAACCGGCAGATCCCACGCACTGTGGGAATCGATATAATGCGAAGCAGCCAGCAAGGAGCAAATCATGCTGTACATAATATGCATGTCCTTATTTACATGTTAGGACCTGTCATTTGTGTTCGTCATACAGTCACGTCGCGCAATACAAATTTTGGCGTATATCAAGCTAGCGAAATGGACGCAAGTCACCATGAGCGTGGCCTGTAAATGGCATTGTAGTTCACATGCATAACAAAATTTTCATGTTACCACCTGCCACTTATGTTCGCTTAATTTTTTACCTCGAATCGCAGCGAGACGCGAGACCAATCTGCCTCCGTTTCGCATGCGTTCGTATTCTCGCGCTCTGAGCATCGTGCAGACGCCATCCGCGTTCCAACGTTTAAATTGACGGACACTTTGTCAATTCCAAAGTGTGTTCCTCGAACGCCTGTGTCCACTGAGACGGGGTCGGTAAGAATGGAACGTGATGCGCGCGTCTCCTTCCTTGCATGATTAGAGACGCTGGGCCCAGCGACGCTACCGAAGCAAAGCGCGAGCGCTGTGGAGTCCAACGCGACCGGCGTCCATTTGCGCGCCCCGGCGCCCACATGGCACTGTGGTGCCAGGGCATGGCTGGAGGGACGGACGGACGACCGGACGGACGGACGTGAGCATGAGACATGAAATGCTTTGGCCTTAAAAATTTCGTGTATATCAAGCTGGCGAAACGGCCACGAGAGTGTCATGAGCGTGGCATGCAAGTCATGTTGCACATGACATGCCATGATTTGCATATTACCACTTGTCATTTATGCTCGTTATACAGTCACATCCCTCAATACCAAATTTGGTGTATACCAAGCTAGCGAAACGGCCCCGAGACTGTCATGAGCATGGCATGCAAGTCATGTTGCACATGACATGTCATGATTTCCATATTACCACTTGTCATTTATGCTCGTCATACAGTCACGTCCCTCAATACCAAATTTGGTGTATATCGAGCTAGCGAAAAGGCCCCGAGACTGTCATAAGCATGGCACGCAAGATGTTGCACATGACATGTCATGATATTACCACTTAGTTGTCATTTATGCTCGTCATGCAGTCACGTCACTCAATAAGAAATTTGGTGTATCTCAAGCTAGCGAAACGGCCACGAGAGTGTCATGAGCGTGGAATGCAAGTCATGTTGCGCATGACTTGTCATGATTTCCATATTACAACTTGGCATTTATGTTCGTCATACAGTCAAGTCACGCAATACCAAATTTGGTGTGTAGCAAGCGAGCGAAACGGCCGTCAGCGCGCCATCAGTGTGGCATGTAAATCATGTTGTACATGACATGCAGTTCATGATTTTCATGTTAGCACCTGTCATTTGTGTTGGTCATGCAGAAATGTCTCAGCGTACCAATTTTTGGATATATCAAATTGAGAAAACGGCCTCAGGAGCACTATGGCCATGGCGTGTAAATCATACTTTTCATGACAAGTTATTCATGATTTTCATGATATGACCAGTCATTCATATTTGTCATACAGTCATGTTCTGCCATACCAATTTTGGTATAAATCACATTAACGATATAGCCAGGAGAGCACAAAGTCGTAGGCGGCTAGATAGATAGATAGATAGATAGATAGATAGATAGATAGATAGATAGATAGATAGATAGATAGATAGATAGATAGATAGATACGTTCAAAGTCGCCGACGTTCGCTAAGAAATGCTTCGCATTTAAAATGGCCGTCCGTTTCTGTTTCGCGTATGGTAGCTATGAGTCCCTTAGTATTCCAACGAGTCTACGGATGCAGTGTTTGCTTTGTAGAGATTGCTGCAAGCCTCGAAACCTTTACTTTATTCAGTCAATAATATATGTTTGTAAGCAATTTTGTGAACATAAAGCTAAGTACTCTTTGTGATGGTGCATGTTTTAGCCCATATGAAAGCTTACGTGTCATCTTCGTTGGCGTAATTTTTTATTCGTTAAAATATAATATGCTGCTTTTCATGAGAAACTTTGTTCCCCTAATTTCCAGGACTCGATGTAGTGGAAAGTGGATCAGTTTTAGACGGGTACATTTGTGAATGTACACAAAGATAATGTGTGCCTCAAATGCGCGGGCCTCGGAGTGGACCTATATACAGGGTGTTCCAAATATCACGCAGCATGATTAAAAAAAAAGAGGAACGTCGTTACGCGAAGCACATCTAGTGCGTATTGTTCCCAGTATAATGTAGTAGCTACTACTATTTTTTGTTAATGAGGTCTAGCTAATTATCCCATTTAAGTTTCTAACTCGACAAATACTCACCTAATCATTAAAATGTCACTGAGGCATATGTAGACATCTTCAAATGACATCTAACTGCGCTATTTTCATCAACGTACTGATTACGTGCTCGTTTTTTTCCGGCTGATAAAGAAAGCGCGCGAAATATGAAAAATAGCACGTGACTGCGCTCCCACTCGCAAAAAGTGGGAGCATACTCATGACTTGCTACCTCACAGTGATTCTGTTTGAATGGCGCTGCTTCCTGATACGTGCTACAGTCTAGTCACGTGTGTTTTTTAAGAGGTCGCGGGCTTTCTTTACTAGCCAAAAAAAGCGAGCACGGAATTAGTACGTTGATGAATACAGCGCAGCTAGATGTCATTTGAACATTCGTGCAAATGCCTCATTGATATTTTAATGATTAAGTGAGTATTTGTCGAGTTAGAAACTTAATTAGGACTAATTAACTAAACCTCACTAAGAAAAAAATTAGGAGTGGCTACTACAGTATACAGAAAATGCACTAGGTGTGCTTCACGTAACGGTTTCTCGTCTTTTAAATCGTGCTGCGTGATATGTGGTGTACGTGTAACTCCTCTATGCTGGTCGATAAATTGGTCTAAGGAGTTGCCCCTTTGTACAGCCACAGCGAAACCATGAAGAGCGGCCTTTCTAGAGCCCGTTGTAGACTCTCTTAGGGCAACTAAAACAAGTATTTTGCAAGGTACCCACTATACGCCATAATTAAGTCATCATAAATTTTGTTAAGTAGCGAAGCACCCACAATGCCATTATTGGTCATTCTGCGGGGAACCGAGGTATACCCGCCACACATCTGTAAGGCATTGTGTGCACTTTGTTGAAGCTGTGGCTGATGGCGATGAAAACTGAGCCCTTTGTAATGTGTTGGAAGCACTAAACGACCAACTCGTTGCGCAATTTGTATTGTGTGACGTCTGGTTGTTATTTTACACTTCTACCACGCTATATTACACATATTAACGCGATTCCTTGCCCGATATGACGCCTGTATCGAGTCTTTTTGCGATGGAGTTCCAAGCACCAGCGTGAATCTGCGGTAGAATACTCCAATGCCACACAGATGGCCGGGGTTCAAATCACATCCGATCGCGGATATTTCTTTTACAGCGAAAGCTGTTATGAGATCACAACAAGGGTCGTTTCTGCGCCGTAGTTGTCCGCCGCCGCCGCCGGTGTCCGTAACCAATATCGCACGAAATAAGAAAAAAAACTAAATAAATAAAAAAACACCTTGACAGAATGGGAATCGAACTCGGGTCCTCCGCGTGGCAGCCCAGCACTCTACCACTGAGCTACTCCGCTTTTTTTTTCTTTCTTTCATGGTATTTATTAAATTTGTGTTACAATGAACATAAATGACACTAATAGTATGAAAGAAATACAATCACACAGCGACTATAAGCGCTCTGGCGTTACTGAGGAACACTCGACGTCTAACGACGTGCAGTAGAGCAGCGAGAGTTCATCAAATCGTGTCATACACAAAAGATGGTGAGGCCAAGCACCTCCCCAAGATGGGGTACCAGTCTGGTTCAAAGTCTATTTCCTCATAAATGTCCTTTAGGTGAACAGCCATTCTAATAAAATGTGTTCTCGAAGAAATGGTGGGTTCTGCGTTGCGGTCTTGCATACGTGTCTTCCATAGGCTGTGCATACCCATGAGGAAAAACATATCAAAGGGCACTTCATCCAGTGATGTTGGCAAAAGATACCGGATAGTGTAAGAATTGATGACAAAACGTTTCTTCAGAGCCCGTTGAAGGACATCCCAGAACAGTATAGCGTCTTTGCAGCTAACAAAGCAGTGTTCTATTGTCTCCGGCACATCACATAGGCGGCAGTTAACAGAAGAAACAAAAATACCTTTTCTTTTTAACCATGTGTTTACCGGCAATGTTTCAGAGTGGAGCTTATAGAATAATGTTTTTGAATTCGGCGGGATATACATTTTGCGCACTCGTTTCAGCACATCATGGCCAGGGAGATCGGAGTACAATGAACGGTACAACGGAGGCGGGAAGAGCATAGTTAGTAGATCCTTATACAGTACCTTGCGCGATACTGTGTACAGGTATTCTATGGAAAAGCGAGCTTTAAGGAACCGAACTGCGAGGTAAACTTCCTGCATGAATCCCCACAAACACGGGTGATCGGAGAAGCTTGATGAAACAATTAAGTCTGGTAAGCAATCAACAAGTGTAACCTGCAAGAATGAACGGATTACGGGATGTGAATTGTCGCGAAAAAAGAAGAATCGTGAAACTGTTTGCCACAGATAAAGATGTTTTAAACCCAACCCACCCTCACTAACTGGCCTGAATATGTTGTCACGCCGCATGGGCTCAACAGTCGAAGACCATATGAAGGTAGCAAAAATTCGATGAAAGCGTTGTACATAAAATCTTGCGCAATGGATAAGTTGCAATACGTAGTATAGCTTTGTTGCTAGGAAAGTATTGCAGGCTTCCGCTCTCCCAAATATTGAAAGTCGATGGGGAACAAATGTCTGGGCCTGTCGTTCAAGCTTAGGGACGCGCTCCTTCCAGTAATGCGCACTGAATCTAAACGCGTCTAGTGGTACACCGAGGTACTTTGGTGGTGTTCTTGTCCAATTAATCCCTGCGAACTGATTTGGCGTGCTGCCCCACGATCCAAACCATAGTCCTAAACTCTTAGAGGCATTCAAACGGGCTCCTGATACAACTCCAAAATTCTCAATTATCGATACCACCTTTTCTACGCTTGGTTTATCCGTGCAAAAGAAAGCGACATCGTCTGCATAAGCTAATACTTTAACTTCATTGCCTAATATATTGAAGCCGTGAATACAACTGGACTGTATTATGCTTAAGCACAGCGGTTCTAGATAAAGCGCAAACAGAAGTGGTGACATTGGGCATCCCTGTTTTACAGAAGAGCAAATAGAAACAGGTTTCGAGAGCTGACCATTAACAATTAGACGTGTTGAACATTCATTATAACAAAGTTTAACGCCTTTAAGCACAATTGTGCCAACATTGGCATGCTCAAGAAGAGAAAGAAGGAACGAATGACTAACACGATCAAAGGCTTTTGCAAGGTCTACCTGCAGCATGGCAACCTGTTTTTGATAACCATAGCAGTATTGAAGAACTGTACGAGCGACATGTATATTGTTTTGTATAGATCGACCCCTAATTCCGCATGTCTGATGAGGCCCTATGAGGATCGACATCGCAAATTGCAACCTATTTGATAATACTTTCGCAAAAATTTTGTAGTCCACGTTTGACAGCGATATTGGCCTGTAACCTTCGACGGAGCGAAGTTTTTCCTTTTCAGAGGTCTTCGGTATTAAAACAGTGTGGCTTTTGCAAAAAGATCGTGGTAGTGTCTCCATGTCATAACTTATTTGAAAAATATCCAGCAATATGGGAGACAGCGTTTTTTTGAAAGTTTTGTAAAATTCAGCTGAGATGCCATCAGGACCAGGTGTTTTCGATAAAGGTAAGTTGTCAATTGCCTGCTCAATTTCCTGTATAGTAATGGGTCCATTAATGACTGCACTATCATCGTCCTCCAAGGGACTCAAACGAGAAACAAAACGAGCCTTGAGGTGAACATCAGGGTCATCAGAGGAAGAACTAAATAAACTTTCATAATACTTTTCAAACTTCAAAGTAATGTCTCTTGTATCTGTTACAAGCGTACCGTTAGAGTATAAGTCTGGAATCACTTTAGAAATTGCATGACGTTGTTCATCGAGTAGCGCTTGACGCGTCGGTTGCTCAGAATTCAAGGTGCGCCGGTTTCGAGATCGAATACGCGCCCCTTTGTAGCGGGCAGCATCATATCTTTGAAGTTGACATTTAATATTTTCAATTTCATTAATGTACGTTCCCGGCATTTCGCATTCCATCTCATAAAGGTTGCAGAGGCTTTTAAGGAGTGCCTTTTCGTCATTCTTTCTATAGTAAGACTTAACAGCTCCGATTTCTATAGCTAAAATACGAACTTCTTGTTTAAAAAGCTCCCAAGCAGCGAATATATGCAAACCAATTGAAAAAGATTGCCTCATCACCGTCTCAACACGATGCATGAATTCCTGATCACAGAGGAGCTTCGAGTTCATCTTCCAGAGGGCCCACTGTGGGCGGAATTGTTTATGACGATTTTCACCCACTTGCGCAATAACAATGCAATGATCTGAGAACGACACTGCTTCAGTACTACAGGACATTTTACGAGAGAGGAGTGATGAGGACACGTAAATCCGATCAAGGCGAGCATGAGAACAGCCCTGGACTCTTGTATATGCCGTTACACTATTCGAGACACCGATGTCAATTAGTCCTGCATTATCTACAATACCGGATAAAAGCTCGCCACTCCTGTCTCGCCTACCGTTAGTAATGTTACGATCATTAGCGTCACATACGCAGTTGAAGTCACCCATTAGTACAGTGCATCTGTCAGAGTCAATTAAGTTAGACATGTTTTCGAATAACTCAAGTCGTTCCGAAACCTCATTAAACGCATATAGATTGATAATTCGCCATGGTACTCCTTGCAACAAAAAATCGCAGCATATATATCTACCCTCGTTATCAACACTAGTACTGATTGCTGAACAGGGTAGGCTTTTTCTCAAAAAACAGCCAACAGCCCGCAGATAAACCTTTTGCATGTGAAACGCACACGTTATACTGAGACAGAAAAGGCCGCAGGGCCTTCTCAGTCTCTTCATCGCTCTCGATCTTTGTCTCCTGGATGGCGACAAAGTCGAGACGCTTTCGTTTGAAAAGTCTACGGAGCTGCGCCTGTTTCTGCGAAGACCTAAGGCCGCGTACGTTCAAGGTTGCGAAGATAAGTCGCTCAGATTGCGCCATGGTGACTACCTACTATTGCGCTTATTGTCCCATGTGATCAGTCCTGAGGGTTGATGGTGAAGGTTCCCTTGAACCCCCCATCAGGCCTCCTTGATCGGGATCGCCGACACTTCCCTTTGGGCGTGGACGTTCGGCGACGGCGTGACTTCCTATTGACTGTCGCTGGGTCACTCTCCTTGCTTGAATCCGAGCTGTACGTCGCACGACGCTTAGGTATTGTTGCATCCACACAGGCCTGCATATCATCTTCTAACACGGCACCGTGGGGAAAAACCTGCTGCGGAGCAGCAGTGCAAGCAGGTAAAGAAGCTTCAGCGGAATCCTTCCTAGGGTCTCTTTCTTGTGCTAGATGCCGCTCAGTGCCATTTTGGGTCAGCGCAGCGGCATTCTTTGTAGGGACTTTCCCTTGTGCTAGAGGTTGTACGGAGCCATTCTGGGCCAGCTGCTTGCAAGAGTCACTAGGCTCTTTGCACTCAGAAGTTTCAACTGCGTCAACAGCAACTGATTTTCTTTCCACTTCTGGATCCTTTTTGGTAGAGCCAGCAGAATCGGAAGTTGACGGAGTGTCTCCTGTTGCATCCAGAACCTCGGTGGCATCCATGATATGCTCTTGTAGGCTGTCATCTGGCTGTTGCGTCCGCTGTCGCAGTTTGTTAGCGTACAGTGATGTTCCGTCCTGGACAGAAGAATTCCCTTTCCGAGGCCCGAAAATTCCCCATTTCCGTCATTTTTCCCCGCATACATCGCCAAAAATCCCCGCATATTTCCCTGCACAAAAAAGCTTAATATATATATATATATATATATATATATATATATATATATATATATATATATATATATATATATATATATATATATATATATATATATATATATATATATTCGACATGTTTCAGGCGCTTCCCATCGCTTTCTCTTCTTTCCTGCCCAACTCAAAGCATCGCCTCTGAGATCGGCTTTTAATACTACGAAGGAGCTACCTTAGAGCTCGCTTTAAGCGGTATGCGATGCGGGAGGAATGCTGTACATGCTCATGCACACGGCCACTGCATAAGAAGAAAAGTTTATTATTTTTTTTTGTTACTGAGTGACGTGGCGTACATTAATGTGCCTAGCAGACGCTCTGTATCTATATGCACCACATTTTGTACGAAAAGCACGTCAACTTTTCAATAATGGTGACTAAATATTGTGAAATAAAACAAGCTTTTGTGGTGGTATTTAACATTTTATTGACTTGATTAGGAACGGTTCTGCAAACTACTGTAAAGAAAAAAATAACTAAATTTGAAGTGACTAGAACATATATATTGAGTGGGTCTTTAAAACCCAGTCAATATATCCCTCTATTGCATGAATTATGAGAAAATCAATAGAAAAATTATTTGATCATTTTTTATCGTTAACTACATGAAGAATAACATGTACAAAAATTTTCAGATTTATTGTGACTGTATTAATGAAAATAAAGGTTTGTGCCAAATATGGCACACTATGCACGTGGGCGAGCAAACTTGCTGCCATGGCTGAAAAACAAAATCTCACTGATTGCGGTCTTTTTTAGCTTGATTTGTGGAATAAAGCAAAGCAATTGCTTCCTGTGTTCAGGCATAATTTAACATTTTGGTTAGTGCATCTGACTGCCGACATCTACGTGCAAGATGGCCGCTTACACGTTTGGCTCTTCGCATGGTGCCGCCTTGCTGTACTTTCCTGCCCGAATTTCCAACCGCTGACTTGTTGTTGTGAGCGTCAGTTGCCGACAGATCGTAAAAGCTAAATATCGCCGTGCACTGGTTAGACTTCACATAATTTTTTTCGTGCACCCACGCCAATAATGTAACAAAAAATTGCCAGGTACTGGTGCTGACACTCGATATTTTCGTGAAGCATCTCAAAATCTACCGCCACAACTGAAATCTGGCAAAAACAAGCTGTGCTGCATGATCTCAGTTGATTTCTTTTCGTTTGTATTTGCACTGTGCAACAAAACATAGATGGCATCATATTGCACATTTCATCACTCATATGCATACTGTGCCAAATATGGCACATACCGATTTCCGACTATATACCGTAGTGGAAAACGGAATTGAGAAGAGCCTTAATGAGCATGAATTTTCAAAGCCACGAGATATGCCAAAATAATTTTTTCTTGCTTCTGCAACGAGAAAATGGTTGCAAGAAAAATATAGCAGTCACTGTCGTTCGTGATCCGAGCTTGCACGTGCACCGTGCAATCTATTTCATGTCTAGATTTCATACTGCTCTGGGGATGGCAGCGCTTTTTTTATATTTAGTGCGCGTAACTATAAGGATTACTCTAACTGTGTCACATTCTCCACTGGTCCTCTTGCGCCCGCTATAAAAAATGTTAATAGGTATGTGCCAAATATGGGACTCCATGCAATAGAGGGATATATTGACTGGTTTTTAAAGAATATGGTCTTTTAAAACGAACCTTAGAGGCTGTGGTTTGGCGCGCTACATGCGCCAGAAATGATTGCGACATGCGAAAGCCTCATGTCCACAGTCTTTTGATCGTTATAAAAAAAATTTCGCCGGCCCTCAAAATTCCCTGCAATATCGCGAAGATTCCCTTTTTCCCTTTCGTCCAAAATGACTGTCGAAAATTCCCTGAAAAAGGGAAAATTCCCTGCACGGAACATCACTGTTAGCGTATGTCATAACACAGTCCTCGGTTGAATGACCGAAGCGTCGACAGTCGTTGCATCGAGGAGTCCTGCAGTTTCGCCGGATGTGTCCAATCTTACTGCACCGAAGGCAAAGTGGTGGGCGGCCAGGTATCAGGACGAGGCTTTGCACTCCACAGACAGCAAGAATGTGGGGAATATCGCCAACGCGGACTCCATCAGCAAGGGACAAAACAACATCACGATTTAGCGTCCGCATTTGCTCCATGTCTGCTACTTTCCAGCTTTCTTTTGATATTGTTTTGACCTTCCCATAAACTTGCAATGCCTCGCGAATGTAGGCGTCTTCCAAGTGCTCAGGAAGCCACAAAAGCTTCATCGTTACCTCCGTGGGCTCCGGGTCAATAACAAGGCATCGGCGACTTTTGACGAAAAATTCGCCTCTTGTGACCAACTTTGTTTTAGTCAGCGTTGACTTGCACGTGACCATCCATACATGAGACATTTGAAATTGACCTATAGAGCTTATTTCCTTCAAGTCGATAATGTCCCGTAGAGCATCTCTGAAGTCTTGAACCCGGTAAGGCCGACCAGCTAAGTCCGCATGTAGGAAAACAGAATCCACAACCAGCTTACCGGTGGGAAGGCGAGGCAGCACAACACGGTAGTCATTGTCACTGGCTGAAGCCTGAGCAGCACCTCGGCCCATGGCCGATAAATCCTTTGAAGCGGAGAACATGAAAAACTGCGGTGCAAACTGACCCTACGCAGGCTTCATATCGGGTAAGGAATCGCGTTAACGTGTGTTGTAAAGCGTTTTAGAGCAGTAAAGCAAGAACCAGGCGTCACACAATGCGAATTGCGTAACGAGTGGGTCGTTCAATGCTCCAACCCATTACAAAAGCCTGAGGCATAATTCTTCATCGTTGTCAGCCACAGCATCACAAAGTGCACATAATTCTTTACAAGAGTGTAGCGGGCACCGCGCTTTTCCGAAGAATGACGAATAACGGAATAGCAGACGCTTCCCCACTACACAAAAATTATGATGATTTATGGCGTAGTGGGTACTATGCAAGTGGGCTTGTAGTAGTTGCCCCAAGAGTGTTTAAAAAAGGCTAAAGGCCGCTCTCCCAGCTTTCGCTTTGGCTGAGCTGCGCGTTCTTCGCAGGCCTGGCGGTTTTTTTCTCGTTTCGTTTTTTTCTTATTTCGCGTGATAGTGGTAACAGACACCGGGGGGCGGCGTCGGCGAACAACTACTCCACCAAAATCGGCTGTTGTGATCTCGTAACAGCTTTCGTTGTAAAGTAATGAAATTCCTGCAGAAGACCCGAATAAATAACCTCAATTGACAATCGCGGTTACCTCCAAAGCACGCCTACTTGTAAATCAAAAGTGCTGATTAAACTTCACCGAAATTTTTTTTTTAATTTAGCCATTCTTTGTGTACTGCTGCTGTGGCACATACCGAAATTGGCAGCTTGGGATCACCAAACCTAAAAACTTACTCTCTCTCTCTCTCGCGCGCGCTTTTTGCATTTGGTATATACCGGCATGTATCGATATGTGGTACATTCGGTATGAATAGTCACCGCAGAAAAAGATTAGCACAAGCGACCGTTTCGTTCAATGGTCGCTTGTGCTAAGCTTTTTCTGCGGTGACTTTTTCTGCATACCGGATATGCACCACCCATGAGTGCGCAGCCGTTCTTTGCCAATGGTCAAGAATGAGTTCGCACCACTGTGGCAAGAAAAGGTGCAGAACCCTTAAGACGAATATCTTGCTTGATTTGTATCGTACATTCATCATTCCCTCGACGCGAGAACATTCAAAAGTAGGTAAACCATCATATATGGTCTTTATCCCCACTAGATCGCTGTGTACACGTGCCACACTGTGCTATACATTCTGTTTAGAGCTTGTACTTCATTATACGCGCTTCTGCAAAAGTGGCAGAAGATAAGAATAAACGTTTCATGACAACAGAGTTGTGAATTTCGCGTTGCATAAACATAAGCATATTCATTAGAAAACGCAACGCTTAATGAACACACACAAAAAAAAAAAAACACATGAGGCGAGAATAGGGACGTACGCTGACTGCCAACAGTTGGTTTATTGTGCCTTAGCATTTATAAAGAGGGCGATAAAACAAGGAAGAGAGGGGAACCAGTGAGGGAGGAGGAGTTATGCGCATGGTTTTGACGATGAAATTAGACCATGAAGCTTCTGATTATTGTCCGAGATATCGGAATTCCGTGTCAGTTAGGGAGAGAGAGAAGGGGCACTGACACAATCGGCGCCTTTGCACATCATGGTGTACGTTTCAACAATTTCACATGCCACATTGTTTTTATATGTGCGCAACACTTTTGCTTTTTCCAACAGCGGAGAGCACCCACAATCTGCGCAATGGATAGCGAGATTGCTACTGTGCTTGTTTCTGACGTTGTTGGCGTGCTCTCGTAGACGATCATTGAGACATCGTACCGACTGGCCGATGTATGATCTGCCACACGTCGTGGGAATTTCATACACGATATCTTTTTTGCACTGCACATAGGGCGGAGCGTGGTTCTTCTTGCAGGATTTGAAGTCGGTGGCATTTCCTCTGACACGTTTGCACAAAGATGACAGTTTATTCGGGGCTGAAAACACTACACTCACACCTGCTCTCCCAGCGGCTTTTTTGATCCGGTGCGACCCTGCATGAACGTACGGTATGACACCTAATTTGGACTTGTCGAGCCTTTCTTTCAAATGCGAAGCATTTCTTAGCGAACTTCGGCGACATTGAGCGTATCTATCTATCTATCTATCTATCTATCTATCTATCTATCTATCTATCTATCTATCTATCTATCTATCTATCTATCTATCTATCTATCTATCTATCTATCTATCTATCTATCTATCTATCTATCTATCTATCTATCTATCTATCTATCTATCTATCTATCTATCTATCTATCTATCTATCTATCTATCTATCTATCTATCTATCTATCTATCTATCTATCTATCTATCTATCTATCTATCTATCTATCTATCTATCTATCTATCTATCTATCTATCTATCTAGCCGCCTATACCAAATTTGGTGTGGCATAACATGACTGTACGACGAACATAAATGGCTGGTCATATCATGAAAATCATGACTAACTTGTCATGAAAAGTATGATTTACATGCCACGCTCATGGCGCGCTCGCGGCCGTTTGGTTAGCTTGATATACACCAAATTTGGGATTTAGTGACGTGACTGTATAACGAACATAAATGACAGGTGGTAATATGCAAATAATGACGTGCATGTCATGAACAACATGATTTACATGACATGCCACGCTCATGGCGCGCTCGCGGCCGTTTCGTTAGCTTGATATACACCAAATTTGGTATTGAGTGACATGACTGCATAACGAACATAAATCACCAGTGATAATATGGAAATCATGACTTGTCATGTGCGACATGACTTGCATGCCACGCTCATGGCGCGCTCACGGCAGTTTCGTTAGCTTGATATACACCAAACTTGGTATTGAGTGACGTGACTGTATAACGAACATAAGTGACAGGTGGTAACATGAAAATCTTGGCATGCATGTTATCTACAACGCCATTTACATGCCACGCTCATGGTGCGCTTGCGTCCAGTTCGCTAGCTTGATATACACCAAAATTGGTATTGCGCGACGTGACTGTATGACGAACATAAATGACAGGTCCTAACATGTAAAACACGACATGCAAATTGTGTAAAGCATGATTTGCTCCTTCCTGGCTGCTTCGCATTACATCGATTCCCATAGTGCGTGGGATCTGCCGGCTTTTTTCTTTGGGGGGCTCTGATATCTCGGACCAACACTTCAATGAAGATAGAGGGGAGGGGTTCCTGGAATCCACTATCTCTGAGGCGCTCAAGTTGGTCATCAAAGCTGTGGTAGATTCTGTGTAGGCAGCTGCGGGAGAGGGCATTCTTCATTGCTCTGAGTGCAACAGCGCGTTTGAACTGTTCTTGAATGTGCTGATGAAAAGGGCAGGAGTTGCTTCTTGGACCGAGGAGCATACGCCCAGCAGATGTGCTTTCGTCCAAGGTGGAGTTCGAAATCTAAAAAGCGGATGTGTCATTCTACTGGAAGTTCTTTGGTGAAAGATAGGCCGGGAAACTTGACTGGAAGATACTAAAAATTGGTTCCACTTGCGCAGGGGCATCTTCTAGCTTGGCAGGAAAAAGCACCAGGAAATCGTCCACATAGCGGAATGTCTTGAATGGGCCTTTGGACGCAAGTTGATCCTGAAGTTTTCTGTCGTAGTGTGCCAAAAGTAAGGTCACTCAATAAAGGGGCAATTGGAGAGCCGATGCAAACCCCATCTTTTTCCACTAGCATTCGGCCGTTATGCATTGCCACCGTCGGTCGGAGCTATAGATTCAGCAAATCCAGTAAATTGGGTACGTTGGTCCCAATGGCGTTTTGGAAGCGCACAATTTCCACCTCGTCTATGCGACGAGGTGGGAATCGTGCCTCTTAATGATCGTGTGTACGAGTCAAAGGGTGAGGTTACATCAAGAACAACGTGGCTAATTGAGATTACACGCTGCATGCAGAATAATAAGTAACATATTTGTAACCATCCCCGTTATTTGTAAGGACGTTGTTTCACTACCTTGCTAAATCTTCATTTCACGTATACAGATTGCAGCATGTGCATATAGAACTGTAAATACTTTTGCATAGCAGATCCAGCGCTGTTACTGTGCCCATACGGATACTGTGCCCATACATTAAATGTACGTGGTGATGTGACACGATGTGATGTGAGCATGAAATCAAGGTGGGAGAACTGCATGGACCCTTATAATGATTTACAGCCATGAGTGCGGACGTATACTATATTGCGATAAATCTGGTACATTTAACACCACCAAAAAAATGCTCTGTAACTTGACGAAATACACTTAATGGTAGCCCATCTTAGATTTAATTTGCGAAAAAAGCCTCCCTTTACTCGACGAGAAATATAGCAGCTACCAATGTAATACACAAATACGCGTTATTCGAAGGTCGCAGGTTCGGTAGCTGCCCACGGCAAGTTATCTCTTCGTCCACTTTTCTTTCTTCACGTTTACATTACATTTACTACTAATAACATTCCCTATACTTTCCTTGGCATTACTGTCGGTTAGTTCTCATTAATATTGTTCTCATTAACAAATACACCATGTAAAACTCGAAGTGTTATCGGCCGTACATATTGCGGCAAGCATTCGCTTGCGAACTTTATCAAAAGGCATGGTGACACGCACTCACAGGCAAGCATGAGCAACTCTCAGTGATCACAAAAACTCGCAGTCACAACGCAGCCATGATGAACAGTGCGGAAAGAGGTGAGCGAACAATACCCGTTGCATTTTGGCTTCACCTTTTCCGAGAGACATAACGCAACTCCAAAATTACCTGCGTTCCGTCTCCTGCGATATGTTTTGGCCGAGGCTATGTTGTACGCCATTTACACTTTTATTTTCCTAACATTTCAGAAACTTTCTTTTGATCAAATGGCCAATTCCGCAAAATAATGTTGAGCGCATGCTTCAGTTTTCTTAAGGGGTTTGAAAGTAGCCTTTCAGCCAGATCTTCTTTCTCTCTGAATAATGGGTCTGTGACAGGGTCGCCTGGAATTATTACAGGTTGAGATCCGTTAAGCAGCGTTATGCGTCCCTCAATGGCTGATTTTACAGGAGTCATCTTCCTGATATGGCCAACAAGAACTGAGTAGTCCGCAGGACCTGAAGAAATAAAGAAAGGAGTATTTATCGGGATGTCGAC
>JALIZH010011955.1:0-23089 GCA_030522465.1 Rhipicephalus appendiculatus
AAATGAAATAAACTCCGGAAAACCCCCTCCGCCCGAATTTAAAGAAAAATAAGCTCCTAAAACATGGAGCCCTAGTGATAGCATAAAAAGTAAAGCAACTACGCATATATCACTGCTGTGAGCTGCGTCCTGTCTCAAATAGCTACATGTGTAATTTTTTATATCTCATGCAGAAATTACGGACAGCGTGCGTCTGCTAGCCCGTCCGGTGACGGGCTAGCAGACGCACGCGCGTAAGGGTTTTTCCTTTCTGTCTAGCCTCGCACGTCAACGGAGGGCTCACGTTGTTGTGCAAATAAAAATTATTATTATTGTTATATTACGGGCGCAATTTGGGGGGACCACATTCATTAGCGGTAAGGCACGCGCGATTTGGCTCTGTATCCTTCGCTTCATTGCCATATTCTCCGCGAGTATAAAGAGAAAGCAGGAAAAATAAATAAACCTCCACCTCGTGTACCTCATCTCAAGCGGAGTCTACGAAATAAAAGAAAGAAAGAAAGAAAGAAAGAAAGAAGAAAGAAAGAAAGAAAGAAAGAAAGAAAGAAAGAAAGAAAGGAAGAAACAAAAGCAGTACATCAGGCACATCCATACGAACCTTCGCTTGCACCCATTTCACCGATTGTGGAATGTTTCCAGAGCCTGTTTGTCTTTACCATTGCCGCCGGCTGTACAGTGTGTATGATTCAGGTTTCATGGCTTTCATTCAATAAAAGTCATCCGTTTTGTGAAAAACAGTAGGGCTAGATGGTTCATGACTACGGGTAGAAGTAACAACACTAAATAGACAAGACGAAGAAAGGACAACAGAACACAGTGCCGTAGTTGGTGTCCCTTCCCCATTCTGTCCTCTTAGCGCTACTTGTCTACTCATTTTATGAAAAAACTCGTCCCTCTTCCTCCCTCTCCCCACCCATTCGCTCCCTCCACCGCGCTTAAAATATGATCGTAACAAGGAGAAAATCGACGGATTTCGTTGTGATGCGCGAAACTAAAAGCTGTAACACAGTTGTTTCACGCAAACTATGTAGTTATACTCGAACGGTAGCAAGAAAACAGAAATGTTGCTGGTCATTCCACGTCAACTGTCCCATCCTTGGCGCACGCCAAAAAAACTACTTGTATAAAAAAAATCGAGAAAATTACAGATATATGCATTAGTTCTACAGCATATTCTCGAAATATTTTGAGCGAGAAAAATGTTTTCGCACGTGACCACTATTCGAAATTCCCGAAATGGTGGAAAATCAGATACGAAAAAAAAAATTCCCTCTAAATTTACCGTTTCACGCGTTCTTTCCACACTTCTTTTTTTTTTGCGATTTCGAGCATTGTGGTTTTATTCAAGGACTGTTTCTTATGGGAGCTTGAAATTTTTTCACTCCCTAGCACGTAGGCGAACTTGAATAAATTCTAGCGGCTTCGGGAATTCTTCTACAAAAACAATGCAATTCATTTTAGCATGAACGCGACTTCGGCCTACGTTGAGACGTCTGTAGCACCCTAAGGTGGTCCAAGAAAAAAATGCCAGAAAAGCGTGTACGATTGAGAATCACAGTAAATTTGTTCACACAAAGTTTTATTGAAGCAATTTTTGTGTTAGTAAAGAAAACAAACTTTTGAAATTTAATCCCACCGTTGCATTATTTTTTATGGGGCAATACGAACTTACTGAATTTCCTGCATAAAAAAGTGCGAGTGTAGTCACAGTGCATGGTATTACGTTCTTTTTTGTTAGTACTTTATGTTGTATGTCACATGTCAAGATGATAATAAACAGAGGTGAAAATATAACAATGCGACTGGCTTAGATGCCACTATGGCCCCAACAATGAATCACGTTACTTCTTTATTGTGGTTATGAGAATGAATTGGCGTAAAAAAACGAAAAAAATCTTATACCTCAAAATTCATGTCAACCGGAGAAAGGAGGTGTGAGCGTCGCAATTTCCAGCTGATCCACACGAAGTTCATCTTTGCGTTGCGTTCCGCAATGAACGGAGCACGATGTGAGCCCGCACCGTGCATTCACTCCTTTCGTACGTCGTCCGCGACCCTACGGAGGGAAAATGGCGAGTTATTTTTTCACAGCTTAATTTGGCTGGTCGCAGGCAGCAGATTTTGAATAAGTGGGATTTGTTAGTCTGGTAACATGCACTGTTTTATACCAGCTGTTATGAGATCATCACATCCGATTTTTGTGGCGTAGTTCTCAGCAGCGGCCTCCGGTGTGCGCCAATGCAGTAACACGATCCATTAATGGGGCCATAATAGTATCTATGCCAATCGCAATGTTATATTTTTACTTCTGTTTGTTATCACCTTGATATGTAGTGTACAAAATGAACTACTAACAAAAAAGTCATAGTTTCGCCGCAAGGGCGAAGCAATGAATGCGATAGCAACAAATTGGTATTTCACGCGAAGAACGGCAAGCAGATCGAAACTTGGAGTGCACTGCTCAAGCGCAAAGGACGCACGAAACATACGCACAGGTATACGCAAGACGAGTGCGAACAAAGACATGGCTGATCCCTCCGTCATAGGAATCGGTATAACACGAAAGTGAAACGCGTCTTCGCAGAAGTAGTGCTAGCGATATATGAGAGCTTGTAGAATGTCTATTGGTGCTTGACAGCTATAGCACCGTTTGACGTGGACAAACCCACGTTGACGGCTGGTGGCAAATCTCCATCGCGACGACTAACGACCATGGTCATGAATTAACCGTTGTTGTAGCTGAAGTTGTCAACGTGATATACCTGGGCACAGCATATCGTGAATTCAGCGCAAAGACACCAAAAAGCACGTAATGAACGCTGGCACTCGATATGCGTGTCTTCAAAGGGAAGTTGTACGGCGTGCGCTCCTGAGTATTAAGGTAACCAACTCCTGCACTCATGCATACACTACCACGCTGCGCTTCAACAACACGGGAGGCAGAGGTTCGTAGCTTGAGCCGAGAGCGCGCACAGGCGTTCTACGTCCGCCTGGTCTCTGTCTCGCTCCACCAAGGCACGACATTCGCCCGTCGACATCGCTGCCTTGTGGCCGCGCTCACTGCAGCATTTTCAATAATCGGTGCTATCGCACCCGAAGTAGACGTCTGCGAAACAACGTTGGTGCATGTGGAGGATGCACTACTCCGACAAAGAGCCGTCACACGCTAACGCGAAGCTAAAGGCCAAGAGTATAACTACATCGGCGACTATCCGATGCTAGCGCGGCCAATGTTTTTCACTTCTATCGAGACGCCGCTAAAGCATGGCCTCCGATACTAATCGTTCGCTATCAGCGCTAGTAATTGTCGTGCCGCATTACTTCTCTTCCCCACTCACAGGCGGTGACACCGACACGCCACGCCAACAGAGAGCACCGTGCGAGAGAGAATGTGTGAGAGATATAAGGCGCGTTTGTAGAGTGCCTTGCAACTGCTTCGATAGCTCAGTCGGTAAGAAACCGAGCGCCCTTCGTCGCGGGTCAAGAGTCAGAGGTTCGATTCCCGGTGGGGAACATTTTCATAATGATTTTTCTTTCTCATTTGGTAGCGTTAATTATATAAACGTCATATCCGTAACGGATATGCTTGGTGGACCCCGGCATAAAACACTTTCGTGTTAAAAAGTGTCACAGTTGTTACTTCACTGTGTTGGAACAGCGCGCTTCTTTCGGAAACGGGGCCTCTGCAACGAGCGAAGTGACCTTTGTGCACTCTATAACCTAAACGCATTCTTGCAGGCGAAAGCCGACAACAATGCGCTGCCCGCAGAAGCCGCCATTGCCCAGGTGCGCGCGCGCCCGGGCAAAGGCGACTACGCCCTGCAGGCCAAAGTGCAAGTTTGGGCGCTGGGGAGCCATCGCGTCGCAATAAGTGGGGCGCCGAGCGCGCACTTTGCGCCATCTCGCTGGTTTGCTGGTAAGGCAGAGAACACGCTGATATTCCCGCGAGATCGGCGTACCGCCAGCGGCGAATGGTGTATATAAATAGTTCACCGTTAGTATGCTGAAGGACGTGCGCTTCTGCGACCTAGTGGTTGGCGCCGCGCGCGGCGGTGTGAGAGGTCGCCCGTTCGATTCCACGCGTTGGAAAATATTTTTCAGATTTTTTTTTCATGCGCGATGGGGGCGGTTTTACGTCGTGTGCTTTCGCCGGAAAGATTGCGTTCACTCATAGAAGTACACAGGACTATGCCGTGACCAGGGGTTCTGTTCGAAGAAACTGTAAGTTCGAATGAAACAAGTTTGAATTGACGAGATTTTACGGTATAACAAGTTGATACAATAAATTTGTATCTATAACTTATCATCGGAGGAGCGATCACAACCTTCGAAAGAAGGACAATGTTCTTTAACGTTCCACAAAACGAGGTGTGAGGCAAGGTACATTCACTTGATCAAATATCTGGCTTGAAAAAAGGCAAGTACGAATGCCGTGCCGGGTGATGTTCCCTTACCTCGGACTATGTGCACACAACGAGTTAGCTTCGACATCATAAATGTAGCGCAAAAAACCACGGACACAGAAAAAGGGGCACACATACACAGCGCTGACTTTCAACTGAAGTTTATTGATTAACATACACACATATATACTCGAGGACCTAGACACGTGATGGAAAAAAAAATTAAATAAAAGAAGTGTGTTAGTGACTAGCGATCAGATAATCTACTTCGATAGGGTGCAACACTATCGATGGCCTCGCGACACATGCATCCCCACATCTGTAGATAAAGTATGCTTCTTCAATCTCTCGCTCCGTCTTTTCGTGAAATCTTGCCAGCACACTTGCTTCCGTCAGCCTAGGCGCGCAGCCGCAGTCCCTGCAATGGAGCGAAAGGTTCGAGCATGGTGGTCCACCCAAAGAGGCCCTGTGGTCAAATAATCTATTATTTAAGCAGCGCTCTGTCTGGCCGACATAGCTTTTCCCACAGGACAAAGGTATGTTGTAGACCACTCGCTTGCCACACTCAACTAACGTCTCTCGATGCTTGATGTCGCACCTGTGGTTTTCCCGACCTTGCCTCTCCAACCTCATGTGCACCGCGGAACAAAGCTGGCCAAGCTTTATTCCCCCCTGAAAAAACGACATTACATCCATATCGCGCCCCTACCTTTTTCAAATGATGAGACACCCGGTGAAGGTATGGAATGCAAACAAAAGGACCGACGTCATTTTCTTTATGCTTTTGCAAGTCTCTCATCTGCTTCATTTTCTGGAAAAGCCTTTCTCCAAGGAAGGCTAAGTGGCGCTCAGGGAACCTTGCTTCCCGTAGGCACTCCACCTGTCTTGCGAAGCTTTCTTCCATCTGATGTGGACACGACTTCCTGAGTGACGCCCTCGGGCAGGACACCGCCACACCATCTTTCACAACCTTTGAGATTCCCGAACGGTAATCAGTCAAGGGCTTCGCACTACGGGGAGCATACATCCAACAAACATGACTCGTCACAAAGCTTAAACACAAGTCCAAAAACTGTATGCGTCCATTATTCGGCACTTCACATGTGAATTCAAGCCCGCCCCCTAATTCTCTAAAAGCTTTCAAGACATCCACCCTCGTATCCACGCATCTATAGTCCTCTACCAACACCAGGTAATCATCAACATACCTAAAAATTTTAATTGCAACACTTTCTAAAGCCCCATCCAATGAACGATCAACCATGCTCAAAAATATTTCACTCAACACAGGCGCGACGCACGACCCTATACAAATTCCAGACTTTTGAGTAAAAACACCACCTTCCCACCCAATTACTGCGGAAGACAAATACGCAGACAGAAGTTCAAGGAAGGCACTCGTCGACACACCACACCTTTGCCGGAATTCCTGTTCGTTATTGTCATCTCTGATGCAATTCCTTACACTCACAAGTAGCCTGTCATGCGGCAGTGAATAGAACAAGTCCTGCACATCTATACTGAAACCAGACAGTACCTTCTCGCCGCCTTCCTTCAGGAACTGGGTTACCTCCTCGGAATTCTTGACACGGAACGGGTCCACCACGCACAGCGACGAAAGGTGTTCCTGAAGGTAGCCAGACACTTCACGCTGCCAGGTCCCGCGTTCCGACACAATAAGGCGAAACGGTTTTTCAGGCTTGGGCGTCTTCACGGTGAAAAACATCTGTAAAACAGAGCCCTTCACTTTCTTCACCGCAGCACAGAAGCGTTCCAGATTGATCTCCTGCAGAATAGTGACCACCTTCTTAACTTCAGCCGGTTTTCCAGCAAACTGCTTTAGGTGTTTCTGTACTGCTTGTTCCGCTTTTTCAGAGAACAATCCCTCCGGCAGAAGCACGAAAGTCCCTTCTTTATCCGCCACCAGAGGTCTAATCTTCCTTTCGACGAAATAGTCCTCCAGATAACGTGTGTTATCGACATATCCGTTCAACTGCGCACGTGGCTTCCTACACGCATCTGAGATAACACCAGCGCACTCTGCAATGCAGCGAGGCTTCTCAGTTTCCGGTACCCGATCCGCAACAGCCCGACCCATCGCCAGGGCTTGAGCAGCCTTTAACCGTGGCTCGAAAGAAAACTTTGGTCCTAGTTCCAATGTCCTCCGAACCCGTTCCTCCACACTCACGCCTCCAAGCAGCTCCACTTTTTTAGGCTTTGGCACTGTTTTCTTCTTCCGAGGTAACGTGGGAACGACACAATTCCACAGGAAATCAGTTACTCGGAACCGTGTTCTTGTCCATTCCCTATACATCCGAGGGCTTCTTCCATTGCCATCCCATCCGCATATGACACGAAGGTGGTCGTCGTAGAGCCTCGCTTGTCGCCACCATTCCGACGAAAGAATCCGGCACAATCGCTTCGTGTGAGACGGCGACGTCTGAAGCCATCCACAGAGCAGCAATACGTCAGGTGGGCACTCTTGGTAACGGACATGCCATGAAGCCGTCCTAGCTCGGCACACACAGATAGCATAGAAAGCTACCAAGTATGCCGGATTAGTCAACAGAAGATTATTACACTGAAAAGAGCCCAAGGAACTAGTGATGAACTTCAGAAGAGCGTCTTGCTGGGCGAGTTGGTAATGAAGGCTTGAATAAGTTTCGAGGAGCTTATTCAAGCCTTCATTACCAAACTAGAACAATCCCCGAAAACAGATCGAAATCTCTTCGTCCGCCTCCTTCCAGTCCCACAATCGCCACCTTCAACCGGTACAGCATCTTTAGCAAGACATACACCATTATAATGTGAAAAAAAATATAGCATAGTAGAAACTATACATAACATACAGTGGTGAAACCTGCAAGGAGAAGCCTTGAAATAGACATTTGACAGATAATATTGAAGACTGGCACGACGTTCGGAAACAAAAGAAATGAACCGATGAGCAGGAGAGCGATGCTTAAACTGCAGAAGTCTACAGTGCCGTCTGATAATTGCTCCGGTGGGGACAGTCGGAAAACAACGACTGCCGGCACCTTCATAATTCGCAAGGCAGATTTCGTGCGCCCCTTTGGCTATTGCAAGCAGTTCTAGAAACTGTAGTGCGGTATCATATCCCGAGCAACAGAGCATGACGTGCTTACAGCTGGAATATCTTGATAATTTGACTTTTCGCACAATAACATGTGAAAAAATTAACTGTAAACTATGCCACAAAATATAATTTTACTTCAATTTCCATTATTGATACCCTCAAGGCCAAATGCTTTAATTACAGAGGAGAGTGAGTAAAAAAAAACAGAAGTAAAAGGAAACAAGAAACGCAGAAAACAATAACTACAGACAAGTTCTTCGGCCCTGTAGACTACATAAAACAGTACCGGTGTGATATATGGAAGTAATGCTATAAGAAATAAGTTTTTACTTTCGGCTGTTTATACGTATTTCGAAAAGTACACGTGGTGTACGGAGTTCGTTATAATATTTGTCTAGGTTAGCGTATTTATAAGAGAGCTAGTAAAGTTGGCTTTCTTCCTCTATATTTCTTCTCATGGCAAGGTGCGACTGAGCTTAAGACAGGCGCTACGTATCAAGAACGGTTCACGATTAGGTTTGATGGTAGCGCATGCTTCAAGTTTAAATAGAAAGTGCAATAAAAACAGAGTCACGAGAGAGTTCTGTTTCCTGTCTCCTCTGTTGTTATTGCGCTCCCTGTTGAAACTGAATTAATGCAGCAAATAGCTGTTCTTGCTGCAATATCAGCTACCAACCAATCTTAATGATTCCCATGGTATTTATAGAAAAAAGATGCACAGTATACCACTGCCGAATAACCCTTCATTGTATCCAGTATGCCCGTTCAACCGTTACCACAGTGAGGCCCATTTGTACAGGGAATTGCCGTAGATTAAAGCATACTTCTTAGCGTAGTATACGACAACAAAACGTACTACATATTTCCTACTAAAACGCTTTGCTGTCGATTCTGTGTTCGGGCAACATCACCTAGATTATTGGCTCGGGCCGCTGTCGGGCCCGATCTGTGGTTGGGCCGGGCCGGGCCGGGTAGGTGAAATTTTTTGTCGGGTTCGGGCCGGGCCCGGATCTCGCTTTTGAGTCACCGGGCTGGGTTCGGGCGGGTAATCGTCAACAAGTGCCGGGCTCGCACCGGGCTCGCACCGGGCCCGGGCCGAGAATCACGGCCCGTGCAGTGCTCTAGCATACAATACTCTTCACACCGCTTAAATAACGTAAGGAAGCCAGAACTTCAACACCTCTGTCGAACACAAAAGAACTACAGCAAGTACTTCTAGGATCATCAACGTGTGCTATGACTGAATCGGTAACGTGCGATCAGTCGCAATTATCACGCGCACTTCGCCATCGGCCTCTATTGCCAACGCTTCCTTCTTATGCCGCACATAAATTAATGTGGCTTCTCTTGACAAACGCATAGTACCTGTTGTGATGCTGGGTATTTTAAACGCGAATCATTTCTTCGCGAACTGCAGGCACTTTGAGCGTTTCTATCTATGAGTCACCAGTTTCTATCTATCTATCTATCTATCTATCTATCTATCTATCTATCTATCTATCTATCTATCTATCTATCTATCTATCTATCTATCTATCTATCTATCTATCTATCTATCTATCTATCTATCTATCTATCTATCTATCTATCTATCTATCTAGACGCCTTACGGCTGGGTGCTCTTGTGATCGCCTCCTTAACTACGGGTTGGCCAGAATTAGTCTGGGAGGGTAAGAAAGCTTGCCGAAGATGTCTTGCTGGTGATGGCATGAATAACGTGCCAATCCCGTCGCGTACGTAGTCAAACCCTTTCCTCCAGACAGGTGTGGCACATAGCCGTATACGCGCTCCGTGGTATGCGGGTATGTGCCACAGGTGATTGACAGTTTATATCTACCTAGGAACGACGAGAACAGGCATTGCCAGTTTGAATGCGAGAGCGTAAAGAAAAACGGAAATCGGCGGCGTTGATACGACAAATGCAAAGAATAAATATCCGGGTTCGAGCAGGAATCGAACCCAAGTATTGTGCGGGGAGATCAAGTATTCAACCACACAGCCACGCCAGGTCTCGAAATTGCTTTGGAAAAATACCCTATGGTGGCGTAATGTTGGTGAAAACTCAATTGTGGTTGCAGTGCTGGCTATCCCATTTTATAAACATTACATATGTACCCCTACGACGCAGGCGGGATGTCGAATTAATTTCAAATGTAAACTTAGGCGCCATCCACTTAAGTTGGTCTACGTAGCACTATCTAGGGTTGCCATCCTAGCAAGCACAAGCGCCGCATATCAGATTAGCAATTCTGGTGTTGGTAATCCCTTCTTGCTGGTGGCATCGTTATGCAACTGCAAACAACTGGTTCTATGAAAGATATCCAACTGTTCAACATATGTCTTTGCGTAGAACATATATTTAGCGTAATTTCGTAAAGTCTCGCTCAATAAAAAAGATTACACCACGTCACCTTCCCTCCGCATTGTTCGCAGAACTTCGATTGCCATGGTATGTGGCATCTGCCGATTTTTTTTAATAAGGTACTAGTTACCCATGATTTGATCATTTTCTGACGGTCCACTCTGTTCACAGATTCCGGAACAGCTTTATCATAAATTCTCACTAGTTTAGCAAGAATAGGTTGTATTCCATGTTCAGATCCTTCTCCTTGAGCATGTGAAAGCGGCATATCTCATTAACACGACGCCGAAGTATTTCCAGCGTCCTAGAGTTGAGTTGACGTCACCGCATTTTAGCGTTGGCTTCCTGGCTTTTGCTGCAGCAAGGAAACGCACAAAAATGGGCAAATTGTCGTTCACTTCTACTGCCACCAATCCGGCAACGCAATGCGGGGAGTGTGCGATCACCAAACATTCATCAAGCAAAGTGTTGATTAGGCATGTCATAATTAAAGAAGAGTTACGTTTTATCACCCGGGATTCCTCAACATGAGCTCTGTGCCCTGTTTGTGGACATGTACACTTTTCGCGTCTTCTCACTCAAAGGCGCAACTCAACAACGGCGCAAGGGTACGTAACTCTTATTCATGCTCATTTGTTTAGTTTGTCCACAAATGAGGTATCGAGTAATTTGAAATTGCCCTCAATATTCCAAAGCTTCGGATAACACCAACCATTAGAGCTGCATTTAAATTTATTTTATGTTAACCTAGGTCTCGAGTACTCAACCCCATTCTTACGCTGGGACAGAGGACTCACAAGAAGCTTTCCTTAACTTCTGCTGTGACGGGGTTTCTCTTCATTTTAATTATTTTCAACGCTCACTGCGACACAAGGAGCACTAGTTTCTTTAACATCACTACATTCTCTTTTCGGTAAGTGCCTGAAGTTTGGAAAATATTTTATCTTGACCTTCCTGCCCTCTTAAACATTTTGTATAGATGATTAATATTCTTTGCTTAAATTCAAGCACATAAAAGTCTTTGTTTGATGAGCACCACAGTAGAAAAAGACGCGCACACTTGCTATCTGTTGTTATGTTTTCTACCGAATTACAGTGGATGCGTCACTGTACTGACGTGTAGCTTTATTGAAACCCACGACTTGTTGTATACAAACAAGAAAAGGCAAATATGCTTAGAATAATCATAGTCCCATACGGCGCGACATCACATAAGTCATTCCAGCTATGCTTCCGTCACTCCATTAACAATCAGCTTGCGCCCGAGGGATTTCCTGTCTCGACAGCACGACAGAAACTGCACCTGTTGGCACACCAACCATATGCACGGCATACTTCTTTTCAAGTAACGTTCATCACAGCAGGCGTATTGGAAGGTGAAAAATAAAACTAAAGAAAACGTAAAAGTGTAGCTGCGTCTAACATCTTTTCTTTTCGCGAGGTAATCCACACATGGAACACATGCGTCAGCACCCTGCAGATGTATCGGCGTCTGTGCGGACCGAATTCAGCCTTTAGCGTCCTCATCGCTGGGGAGCAGCCAACATGCAAAGTTCGCGCATCATGAAAGACACTTAACAGATAAAGCCACAAGGGACACATTGCACAGTAATTTTTTTCGAATATTAAATACAGAAAACTACGCACCCAGAAATAAAACAGTGAATATAAAGAATACGACATTCGGTATCGCCTATCATTTTGATTCATCGGTGATACCGTGCGGATTTTCCCGGTACAATTTTGTTAATTGATCCTATGTGTCAAAAATATTTGTCAATGTGGCTTTTTGGGCTAGTTGGTTAAATTCATCAAAATACATCACAGCTCTAGCAGACAAGGACGAGGAAAACACAATGGCACAAGCGATATGAAAGTTCGTGTTCATCCCATTGCATCTTCCTCGTCCACATCTGTTCACCCTATGAAACCTTTTGGTGACTAACATGTTGTGCAGTCCCGTTTTCAAGATGCTGTCGGTGAAATCTGGGTTATGAAACCATGCCTTTCCGTTGTAAGGAAACTGAAGATTGTCAGCTCAGAAGAAAAACTCTGCACCGTAGAAATCTCATGTGGCTTTGAAAGGATATGCACCACACGACTATGGGACCCTAGGAAGCGACGAGAATGTCGTAAATCTCAGCTACACCGGAAACGCTGCTCCCGAAGAATGTTGCCTCATGTTTTGCAAAACTTCGCTAAAATGCTTGTTTGAAGGCATGCGCTGCTTCCTAGTTAGAGACTAGCGTTGAAGAGGCAGGGCTGTAACGAAGCTAGGGAAAAGGAACAAAAGGCGGGATATCCCCACTTGTAGACCCGCCACGGTGGTCTAGTGGTTATGGTACCCGACTGCTGACCCGCAGGTTGCGGTATCAAATCCCAGCTACGGCGGCGGCATTTTCGAGAAAGGCGAAAGTGCTTGAGGCATGTGTACTTAAATGTAGATAGACGTTAAGGAATCCCAAGTGGTCGAAATATCCAGAGCCCTCCACTACGTCATACCTCATAATCATATCGTGGTTATGGGACGTTGAAACCCAACAATTACTATTATTATCACCACTTGTATATTAAGAAGGCTGGGTCACACTGATAGCGTGCACGCCGTTCGTGAGATGCAAGTTCAGGGAACGCGGTTTATTACATGGATTGTCAAAGCCGGTCCTTTGAAGCAAAGTTGCGGGCCAGTAATAGCTTCTAAGATTGACGTTACTGCACGGTCGAGATGGTCTTAATAGGTGCGTCGGAGATATCTGGAGCATATAAAAGCGGGTACAAGTCGTATGGCACCGCGTTCTCTCAGCCCATGTTTACTTGAACAAACGCGCTCTATCATGCGGGCCAACTGGGTAAGAGTTGATGTTGCCTGTTAACGGTTATTCCGTTGTATTTACTACTTGTGCAAGAAACCGCGAGAATGTGCATTTTCTTATCGATGGGGATGGGAAGAGAGACCCAAAGGAAGGCTTGTACCTGCGCGGCGGTGGAGGACCAACCATCCATTCAGACTCGTGTGGTACGCATTATGGTCTCCCAAATGCCACATAGAACAATTTTATGCTGATGGCCGTCTTAAGGCTGTATCTATCCAGGTTGCGGCTTTCTCATTTCGATGGAGGCGATATGCTATACGCCCGTGCACTGTGAGATGTCAACGCACGTTAAACACCACATGGTCGACATTACCGGCTCCCTCTACTACGGCGTCCCTCATAATCATACCGTGGTTACGGGACGTAAAACCCCTGACAATACCTTATATTTCATTATATTTATATCTGATGCCTGAAATGACACCAACATTTGACCGGAACGTGATACAGTGTGGTGGAAACATTGCCTTGTCGCCGAAAATCAAGTTTCGCGCTATATCATCATCTTCTTCGATAGCTCGCTCCATTCGGCTACAATGCTCCATTCGACTGGCATATTATGTTGTAGTCAGGCGTTCTAACCATTTTTAATGGGACGGTTTGAACCGCGAACGCAGCTGCAAAACGGTGTACATTTTCTTTTTTAGAATGCCCAGTTCGCGGCTTGCACGAAGAGTTGATTTTTGTGGGATGCGCTGAAAGCTCTGCGTCATGCGTTCCGCGGTTTCCTCTGAGACAAATGTTCGACCCGTGTTTTGCCATTCACACATACAACCAGCGTGACGAAACTGACGACCAGGTACAGCATATCCGTGTTCGCACGCTAGCGCGCGCTGAAGGTTTATAACCGACGAACCCTTGGCACAGTTTAACGCACGAAACTTCTGCGTCTGTGTGGCCGCGATTTCGTAGAATACGGTCCCATCTAGCGGGCACGCTAGCCACGAGGCAGGCTTTATAAACGTGCGTACCTATTTGACATGCATCACCCGCTTTTGCAAGTCGTATACTTGTGAATGAACGGCGCGTTGAAACTTGATGAATCGTCTAGGCTAACCATGTATAGCCCTTATGAACATTTGTAAACAAACCACCACATATTGCGCCTCTTTCATGAGTAGGCGCGCTTAGGTGCGGCACATGGAAAATCGTGGGTAGATACGACCAGCGGCGGCACGACGCCAAACTCAAGGTTTTCCCGCCATATCTTTCTCCTTGGCGAAAGAACGTAACAGAGGTTGTGCTATGAAGATTTCAATGCCTCGGGCTGGACGTGATTGCCGCAGACCACCGCACGTGATGAAATCGAGACTTCCAAACAGCTAATCGTAATCGTAAAGCGGAGACAAACTGGATGCAGAGCCTGGCTGTATATCAGGTTTTAAGTTTGGGATTAAGGTGATAATATATAAAAATACTTTATCGTGGCGCTAGATGTCGGAGTGCTTTATCCATTGGTTGGCAAAGTCACATAAGAGTCGACCCAGACTCACCTAGACTCAAATCGGGCCGTGAGTCTGAGTCGGGGTGAGTCTGGGTGAGTAATATTCTGATAAGTTTGAGTCCGAATGACTCAGGTTGAGGAAATGTTTACTGAATCTGCCTCCGAGTTCGAGTGGTTCAGGAAAATATTGGTAAGTCTCCGTGAGAATGAGCCCCAAGGAAAAAAAAGTATATTTCTGCAGTGAGTCTGGGTGATCTCCGCCGTTTATTGCCGACCTACGGCCCTATTTACTCTACTTCAGCATTACTATCAGACTTATATGGGCTTATGTTTACACTCAAGTCTATTTACACATATGGCAACGTACTATCCTTCATGCGCTACCACAATTTCTATTGATCAGAGGCGTGAGTTAGTGGAGGGATTGCCATGACCTCCCCCCGTAAACACTTTCACGGAAAGTTGTTGATAAAAATGCCTCGTGTGAGTAGCATACTTCATAAAAATGTCATTACGGGATTGAAACAGCTCATAACTCGTACTTGAAGGTACAAGACCCAAAGACGTGTTGTAGAACACGGTTTATTTTAGATCCTGGCGTTATAAAGCATTGATACCATGATTGAAAAAGCTAATTTTACGCTAACGGACTCATGAGTCGACACACTTAGGTTCACTGAGGCTTTGGTAAAGCCGTGACTGTGGTCTGAGTGAGTCCGGCCGAGTTATATGTCGGTGGGCAAGACACCGAGTGAGGGCGGTTAAGAAAACATTTAGTGAGTGTGAGTCAGAGTGAGCCTGGTTGAAGAAAACTTAGGTGATATGAGCGCGAGTGAGTCCTCAGAGCAAAATGTATTTCTTAAGTGAGTCTTAGTGAGCTTCTATTTTTCCGGTCTATGGTTTTATCACTGCAGTGAATGACGACAGTAAAAAATCATCACTGCCGCACCAAGTGCGCTGGTGCGGCAGTGATCATTTTTTACTGTCGTCATTTACTGCAGTGATAAAACCACACTGCCACACCACACTGCCGTAATGCAAACGTGTCTTGAAAAGACTCTTGTGCAGGTTCAGTAGGCACTTCCTCTCGCTTCTCCGCGTTTGTGTGGCATAATCTTTAGCATATTCAATGTTTCTAGGCACTTCATTGTAAGGTGCTTGATGTGTGGGATGAATGACAGTTTTGAGTCAAGGATGACACGTAGAAAGTTATGTTCTTTGTTGATCTGTATGTGTTGTCCGTCCAGTGTAAACTCGAGATATGATACAATGCCTCTTTTTCTGTTAAAAAAAACACACGAGCTTTTAAGGGGGTTTATCTGAAAACGATTTTCATTTGCCAACATTAATACTTTGTTCAGGACTAGCTGAACTTGTCGCCCACAGACTGAGAGGTTACATGACTTAAAGCCTATTTTGACGTCATCAACATTAACACAGTAAAACATTGCGGGAAGAATCACCGCACGAAGAGAGTTCGTCTTCACAATGAAGAACGTGCAACCAAGGAGGCCCCCTTGCGGCATACCAGTTTTTTGAATGAACGATTTCAACAGGACTTTTCCCACTCTAACACGAAAAGTGATAATAGACATGTAACTTTCTATTGTTTTGAACATGCTGCCAAGTAGGCCCAACGCGGAGAGGTGTTTCAGGATTCCAAATCGCCATGTTATGTCATACGCTTTCTAGAGGTCGAGAAATACGGAAAGAAAAAAAACTATTTGTGCATAAAACCATCTCAAAATATTCCTTCAAAGCGAACAAGGTGGTCTAGTGTTCACCAACTCTCCCTGATGCCACACTCAAGTGGGCCTAATAGGTTGTTGCTTTCAAGAAAACAGATTAGTCACCGGTTTATCATTTCTTTCATAGAGTTCACACAAGCAGCTTGTCAGTGCTATTGGCCAATGTAACTGCTGGCCAAGGACGGATCTTTGCCGTGTTTATGTATTGAAATGATAATGGCTTCTTTCTAAGATGTTAGAATGTGCTCATATCTCATATGCCCATATGTTTTAAAGGACAGAAGTGCATTTAGCCCTTCATGGTGTATGTTCTGGATCATTTCATACATTATGCGATCACCACCTGGTGCTTAGTTGTTACACGAACTCAGAGCAGCCTTCAGTTCGGCTACATTAAACGGTTAGTTGTAAGGTTCACCTTTTGTGCACTTTCGTTCAAGGCGTTCCCCCCTCTGCGCGTTCCTTGAAGATAAGGAAAGTTGGGCTACAACGGGATGCACTAGACATATATATTGAAAGTCTGCCTTGTGTTTTATGGTATTGATTTCGGTATTTACTAAGGGTAGTGGTTGTGTTTTCCGGCCGTTTAATTTGTTTAGGCAACTCCACACCTTATTTTCATCCGTATAAGTGTTTATGTTACACTGTTAGCAAAAAACCGTACATTTATAGGGGCTGCCTACGGGACCGAAGCCGCACAAACGCCGTTAGCGCCGCATCCTGTAGCGCGCGTCAACGGTACCGAACCAATCTCCCAACCGAATTTTATTAGGGGGCATGATAACTAGTTACGTTTATTGTGATTGGTTTTTCGTCAATGCGGTTATATTCTACAATTTACAAGCGCCCGTACCAGTGTGATTTCGCTGTTGCAGCATTAAAACTTCGAACGCACTATTTCTTTGCTCGGAATCCGCGAGGCAATCGCACCACCGCACGACGCCATCGCGCTCAAGAACACTTCTTGCGATGGTAGCTTGATGCAATGGGTTGGTGGCTTGGTCGCTTGGTACAATGAGCTTTTACGAGCAATGGCGGCGGCGGTTTTGTTCTGGTGGATTGGATATCTTCCCGCGCTTTCGCTACGAAGTCCAGCCGTGCAGCGTCGACATCGTGGCATACTCGACGGCTCCTGTCAAAGCATTGTACGGTAAGTTCCAATAACTTTATGTTTTTGTGGTGTCAGGGAGTTGTATACCCACAAATCACCGACCCACTGCGTTCCCGTGCGCCCGCCTTTCGATATGGCGTGCCAGGTGCTGCGCAAAAGAAACACGGACAAGAAGGGAACGAGATCGCGCCCGTCCTCGTTCTCTTCGTGTACGTGTTTCATTTGCGTGGCACCTTGTTTAACGATGTACGGTCTACTCGCCCAGCAACATGCATTATTTCAGGCTAATGTTGTGCGAGTTGTTTTGGCGACGTTCAGCCGTCGTTCTTGGTGTTCATGTAGCTGAACCGCAGAGCTTGCCGTATATGACTGGTCGCCCTGGGAACGTCGTTGCCGAATCGTGTGGCGGTGCTTGTTACTTCGTTTAGCCTTGGTGATTCGCGTCTTGTTTGGTGTGTCCTTGCACGAACTTGTGCATTGACGGGGTGCTCATTTGGGTCTTGCGTATCGCTCACATCTACTAAAAATAGCACATGAAAGCGCAGTCAGAGATGACATCCGCGCTGCACTGGGAGAAAAAATTCAGACGCTGCGGCTGAGCACGCTACTACGGAATATTGAGTGAAAGTATATTTTCGCGGACCAAATTAATCACTTTTATGCCGCAAGTTCAAGTATACTGCTGATCGTGAAATCGTTGCTAACTGTTGTTTTATTACGCACGTAGAACGCATAGTCAAGCACCGTGGGCTTGACTATGCGTGCAGGGTTATTCGTTGGGCAGCCTGTATACAGCCTTCCGCTATCGCTTTCGCCGATCTCAAAAAGGTTCATCTGTGAGCTGCGGTTATCCCACCGAGACTATTTCGTCGGGGCGTCGTAGTTAGCTTCCCCCCGCTCGCAAAAACGAGGCGCTGAATATGAGAAGCGCGCGAGCTGGCACGGATCAGATTTCTTGATCGCCACTGTGCTGATGTCCCGGCAATTTCCTTTAGTGCTTTGAAAGAAGACGCTTTAGGATCGCAGCGCGGTGCGATACATATTTAGTTCTGGTGCGAGATTGTGCGGTTGTACTCGTGAATGAGTATCTTACTGAGAGTGGGTCACCGCGGAGGCAGGGGTTAATTAAAACACATTTCTGAACACATCAAATGTGCAGAAGTGGAGTGGGTAGGCCCAGATTAATTCTGTGCATCAGTGAGTAAAGATGAATGCGGCTGAATTGACAGTTGTGAGCGTGTCAAGAAACATCAAACTCGTCTTGAGTTGTAAAACTACCTGTGTACTACAATATCATTCTCTGAAAACTGAGAATAGTAACGTCCAATTTCCTTCTTTGCACCAAACACTTTAGAGGCAGTTTCTGCTTTGAACTATATTCCAAAATAATTTTAAATGTGCAATCTTACTGAATGTTTATTAAGTTGTGCAATCTTATTGAATGCTTATTAAGGCCTTGGGTGCGAGCCCCAGATCAAGAAAAGGTTGTTCAGATATGAAGTTTCACCTTGAGGAAACATGTATCGAACTGCACTGTAGCAGGCTGCTGTGATTTCTCCCTTCTTTAAGTCTCTGCCTTGCAAATTTTGCTTAATTCTTATTGCTATTTTGTTGGACCAATTTAGGGTTACTTTGACCATATGTCTCTTGTTAAGCAGGGAACGTTATTGCATTCTGAAACAAGCCACCATGCATCTACCTTTCTTATTTCAGATGATTGCAACGAGATGGAGTTGCGACAAGACCATCAGTGGACTTGCAGTTGTGAGCATTGTTGCTGCCTTCAAAAAGAAAGCAGTGGACAAGAGTAGCACTATGGGCGAGTTTGTATCCCATGAAATCTGAGTGTTTAGCACAACTCAGAGTAAAAGGAAACAAAGGTAGGGGTAGAAGGGGAGAAGATGACAGTGTGAGCTCTAAGTTCCAACAGGTGTTCTTACCTTTGTTTCCTTATACTCTGCTTGAGCTGCTTTAAAAACTCAAAAGTTGTGGAATTTCATGTGTCGCAATGATGAATTTAAGGTTTGTAAATATATTGTTAGCTAATGCTAATGACTTATAATACACTCCAATTGCAGTCAAAAACTAGGAAGGGCATACTGCCTTTTCCTTGCCATACTTTTTGAACCCTCATTTTTTTTATGAGTGTACCAAAGCCATCCTGATTGCTTTGTGTAGCTCCTTATTCTGGCTAAGTAGTTTTAAATGGCCACACATTGCTGCTGCTTCTCATCTTAACAAGCCTTGCACATCCGATGTGATTAATCCCATTAAATGCCTTTTTTTGCTTATGTTAGTCTTGTTTATGTATTCTACCTTCGGCCTACAGAGAGAAAAAATAAACTTGATGACAAGCAGCAGAAGCTTAGGGTAACGGTACTTGGCTGCTGACCCGAAAGATGCAGGTTAGGTCTTGGCCAGGAACGCCAGGTGATCGAGATTATCTGGAACCCTTCATTACGCCATGCTCCATAATCATGTTGGGCTTTTGGCACATTAAACCTTAGCAATCAATAGTAAACTTGATGCAGAATATTTAGCTACAGAGTAAATGGTTATATTGGTACTCATGTCTATGTGCTTCGCACTATTTTTAAGCAAGATTTAAAAAATCCACGTGCTCACCTCTCCATAGGGAGTCTGAATATGGCAAGCACGTATGGCAAAGTCTGTAATGTATGTGCATTCTATACCTGTGCAAAATATAACAAATGTGAACTCTGCTTCTTGCAGGTCTATCGACTAGATTGAATGGAAAACCGGAAAGAAGCATTCAGCTGCTAAGTGGAAAGCACCGAGAGCGACACCCGCACATTGACAGTGTGCAATAGGGAGGGGATTTCAGGCAAGTGTATTCAAACATTGCTAGTTATAGAAATAAAGCACGCAGTAATTTTACACTTTGTATACCAGATATGGTTTTGCAGTGGTCTTTGTTGGCTCAAAAGAATATTTGAAGGTGGCGCTTCGTGCTTTACAGATGGAGATAAAAGTGCATGAAGTAACAGCTCTTGGTAAGCTTTCTCAGCCTTTTTAAAATATAATTTTTTTAAAAGATGAACTGAGCCCACATTTTCAAGTGTTTATCATATATAAAAAAGCAAATAATTGCTAAGGCCCTGTAATTCTCTTAACAACTACATGGCACATGTCACCAATTGCTAATTAAAATCATTATAGTATTCTATCTTCGGCCTATTGCCACTGTGGTCACTGCTTGATATCCTAATTGAAAGTGATTATGTTTGGAAGCTGACTGCCAGCAGGACAGTGGGTGCCAAATAGGAAATAGACCTTCCTAAAAACTAGTGTACGTAAAATGGTGCATTATTTAAAATACAAAGTCAATGCATCACACTTAGTTCAAGATATTTTGAACAAAGTCGTGTTCAGGCACGCGCTTCAGTTAAAGAGTAGCATATAGTGTTCGTGTGCGATACAGTTGTTTATCGAACTTTCTAAACATCTAAAACAGTCGCTTAAGTGCACATTGCTACTGTTAAAAAAATTCGGCATATCTCGGGTACCATGGGAATCAATTATATGCGAAGCATGCATCACGAAGTTTGCTGTGTGGCACTTTTCAAAATGAACATAACGTTATGAGGCGGATAAATGTAGTATGTACTCAGTAAACATATGTCGAAGTTTCATACGCATTCACGTATCTAGAAAACATGCAAATGTGAGGACTGGTTGTTTATAGTTGCGTATAGACGCTACGACTAGAGTGAGCACTACCAGCACCAGCTGTGGCAGACTGAAATGTTGTTCTTGTATTAGTCCGTGATGTTCTTTATGCTAAGCGTAATACAGAAGCGTATGCTGATTTTTTTATGCTTTGAGGCAAGAGGTACGAAGTGGATCGACGTTAAGTGCAATAGTTGTGTGCACATCATGGCCTTACCAGGAAAGTCCATTACACTGGCGCCTACTAGTGACTACAATGAGTCTCGCATAACGTCAGCACTCACGTTAAAGTACAGGCGTCAGTATTATCGAAACGAAGCGTGCCTTACGGTGGGACGATGTGAAAATAACACGCAACTTTTGTTAGCGTATTCCCCCGGGGCCGAGCAACGCTTGAATATAGCTTGCAGAATCATAGGAATACAAATGTAATGTTTATTAGACTGCTATAAAAGTGGAGTAAGCATTGGAACCACAATTGACGTTAACTCAGCAAGACGCCTGTGTCGTAGGTTTACATATGAAATGTTTATTGCTTTGTTATAAAATGAGATAGCCAGAACTAGAATCCCAATTGAAGTTGCACCGACCTTATGCCTGCATGTTGTCTTTTTCCAAAGCAGTTTGAAGACCTGGCATGGCTCTGTGGTAGAATAGCTGATTGCTGTGCAGAATGCTTGGGTTCGATTCCTGCTGAGATCCTGATTTTTTATCTTTGCATTCGTCGGGTCTATGCTGCTGATGTCAGTTTCTCTTAACGCTCTCACATCTAAGTTCCTTACATCTGTACTCGCTGTTCTGGGGCAGATATAAACTGTTAATCTCCTGTGGCACATACCCACGTACCACGGCCCGTGGCATACAGGTGTAAGCCACACGTGTCCGGAGGAAAGGGTTTGACGACGTACGCTACAAGATTTTCATGATAGTCATGTCGTGACCAGACAGTCTTATTCCCCAAACTCTTACCCTTCCCTGCCAATTTTGGTTTACACCAAGTTAAAGAGGCGATCACGAGAGCACCCAGACGTTGGCGGCTAGATAGATAGATACGTAGATAGAAACGCTCAAAGTGCCTGCAATCCACAAAGAAATGCTTCACATTTAATACCAACATGCATAAATTACTTCCTGAGCACATATTTTTTGAAATGATCACCAAGGCAAAAAAAAAAGCTGCTCAAAACATACAGGTTCCAGACTTCTTTTTTTCTTTCCCAAAATGGTGCGCCCGCCATAGCCTGGCAAGTGTTTGTCTTAACGCTTGCATAAGTTCCAACGTTTAATATTTTGCCTAAAATTAAGCACTGCGTGTTCACAAGAAAACGCCAGTATTATTTGTAGAAAGAGGTTCGAAACAAAGCCACAGTGGTATCATTTGTAGAAAGAGCTAGGCAAACGTGTGCTGTTGCATTCACATTATTTGGCAACTAAGTACCAATTGTAGTTTGCTCAAAGCTCCAAATCGTTTGCTTAGCACAAGTGTTCACTTTTCGTTACTTCTCTAGAATGCTTTCATCTAATGACCAAGAAAAGGGACCCGAGCTGCTCCGTGTGCTTCAAATTTTTCAGTGATGCGATTTCATTTCAAAATCAGATTTAGGTAGAATAAATGTGAGACAAACCTCACAGCTAAATGTCTTCATTGCTGCCATTAGCATAGGATGAAGGTTACCATGAGCATTTATGACTTTCACAATTGAAACGGCATTGTGATTAGGTAATTGAGCAAGTGGTCTGTCGCTTTGTGTTGTGTTAGTGGTTACGGCAAGTTACATTGCGTGGCTGCTGTCCAAAATATTCCTCTTTGGTCCTGGCCACAGCAGTCACATTTTGACAAAGGTGAAAAGCGACCGTCGTGGCCGTGAGGTCCATGTACTGCGCAATGTTAGAGCAAATTAAAGCACCCAAGTAATCGAAATTCGATGGAGCCCTCCACTACGGTGTGCCTCGTTATGTAGTTTTGGCATGTAAAACCCCACAAATTATCAGCAGCTGGTCTTTTATAAAAACATCGTAAGCTAAACACCTGTTAACGGTGCTTATGGTTCCAACGCAGAAGCAATGAGACTAGGTATTTTAGTTCATAATGCATAACAAAAAAGTTCATTGTGGACTTTTATTAGGTCCACAGTCCAGCCAAATCAAAGTCCACCTAAATCCCTGCAACTGGCGACATAGAACTCCACGTACATGAGGATGATTATAGGTGAACAAACCTATAATCTATATAAGAACAAAGATGTGCCAACAAACGTCTAAAGTGTTCCTAATGCTTTACATGTGGTCATCAAAACGCGGTAAAGAAGTTGCAGCACTTATTCTCTCCTTATGCTTTTACAATGGAATTTAATTTATTTT